>JAQFYC010007183.1:0-10895 GCA_034694165.1 Tomocerus mixtus
TCCCATAGTTACAGTAACCATGTACCTAAAGTTTGTGACTTCCACCTGTACAAATCAAGCCAGGTATGTGTAAGGATGCTGAAAGAAGTGGAAATAAGAATAAGAAAGCTATGCGGCTATGCGTAATATATTTGGAGTCTCACCTGAATTATATAGAGACCAAGTTAACCTTGCATGTGAGGGAATTTCGTAAATGGTTGAAGTGGAACAATATTCTGATTGTGAATTTTGTTTGTGATTAATTGATTGTAATACAATTTCAATAATTTCTTCTTCTTCCTGTCCTGTGACGAAACGACGAGACGAAAGTGACAATTGCCATTGTCAGCGTCATTTTCATCATAATTGCTATTGCAATAAATTATAATACCGAAGATACCCATAAACCTAGGTACAGTTTGTTTCGAGACGATTTTATAGTGTATTTTATTTTTTTCAATAGTTAGTTAGTTATGTAGATAACTTTCAACTTTTGCTTCAAATCTCACTTAACATTTATATTTAATTGTTCTTTTTTCTTTTTAGAGAAACAGTAGAAGCTACCAAGAGAGACAGTTACCGGAAAAACACCAAGCGATCGTAATTGTGATTTCGGATAATTCTAGTGCTGTATGCTGTATTATCACATTGTCAGTATACAGTATAGCCTCTAGCTGTCTCGAGCCGAAGAATTGCTACATATAATAGTATAGTTGATGCTGATAACAGAAACATTACTTTGGGACTGGACATATTTTGGCTTTGCGGGACAGGTCATCGTATTTTTTAGTAAGTATTGTTTTGTATGATTGCGCAAGTCATTTCTTTTGCATTTAAATTGGCAAGATGTTGGCTACGTTAGCTGTACATGAGTTACACAACTAGCAGCTTAAATAAATTATTGGTTTTATTGGGATTGTTCTGGGGAATGGTGAATGGGGAAAATGTTGCAAATGTATGCAATTGCAATTCATTGCCAACCAGTTTATGTATAACTAGTAAGTTTAAAGCAAAATATTTTCTTGCCACATTTATCAGACCTTCTTTTTGGATAAGATTTAGTTGTTTTGTCTGTATTTGCATTGGGTATATACATAAATAAATAAATTTGTTCCACTTAGATATTCGAATTCAAATGGACAAAGTATGAAGAATTGACCCATTAATTTACTTATGTACACTTTCCGTAAAACATGGAATAAACGTGCCCTAAAGATGCTCCCTAGAATAATGAAGGAAATACGCAACAACAGAGATGATACTGCTCCCCTCCCTGTTTCTGTCCCCAAAGTTCCCATAAGCCCAACCAGAGTTCTTCAGCCCAATTTCCATGCACTTAGCAAGTCACGATTTCTTTGGGTGTTTGTTGTCATTCTAACCATTTTGATAATTATATTAGCGTCCAAATCCTATTCGGAACACCAGAAACAACTGCGATATCAATCTTATATAGAAAGGGTAATTGCAACACACTTGAACAATCGTATAATTGTTGTTTTTGATAAAATGATAGCTCACTTACACCGTCTACTTTTATTTTTTTCATAGATTGAAGAATTCAGGCAACAGCTACAACATTTGCAACAAAGTATTAATCGGGCAACTTTATCCTTTAAAGACTTCAATCACCTTAATAGCAATCAATTTGATACTAATTTTAAGCAAACACCATAATTAGTAAATAAGGATTGGATGTATTATTTCAGATCTGAAAACCATGACCTTATGTATTTACTTATTTGTTATGTAATTAATTACCGTATAAGTATACACTAAACAGAGTCAAATCAGTATTTATGTAACTATATAATTGTGATCATTCTGATCATAAATTACTGACGACCGACACTGATGTAAATATAATAAAGATGTGAAAGTATTGGGTAACAATATTTGTGATGTATGGTTTACATTTACTTAACTGATAAGTACAAGTGGTATCCATATCCAATTTATTTATTGTTTATAGATACCTTGCATCAGAAAATAGGGTTAGTTTTCAGATGGGGTTATGTTTGCGTAATGGACGAAAAACAGTGGTTCAGTTGGTGGTGATTTGTTTGGGTGGATTCGAATGTACATATCTTGAATATTTTATATGTATTAAATTACCAACTTAATCATTAATTTACTATGTTAAAAGCATTAAATCAAATTGTTGTTTTTTTTTCATTTTAGGATTTTCTGCTAATGTATCATGAACATCTGAGAGAAGAATGAGTACCGGATTTGAAACGCCAGCATATAAACTATTAATTTCTGATGTTGGAAGAGCAAAGAACATATCAGAAGGGGAATGGGATCTACAAATCTCGTCAGCCAATGTTGGATGCGAAAGAAGTGATATGAAGACCACTTTACGAGTAAAACTTGTTTGGATTCAAGGTATCGTTGTTAGCATGGCGGGCAACTGTATGAGTGTTAAGGACGATACTGGGGAAGCCAAGATTGACAATATCAAAGCAGTTCCTGGTGGAGATCATACCGGCATCAATATAGGTAATTTGACATATTCGATTAAAGTTTTCGTAAACTTAGTAACCGGTAATTATAGGACTCTTGAAAGTAAGCTATACAAATATTTTCTTTTTCTTTTAGGTGCATATGTAGGTATTATTGGCCAAATAACTGAAGTAAATCCCATAGTAGCGATCACAGCAGTTAAAGTAATGTGCCTGAAAGACAAACCATTATTAAAGAAAATCTGGCCGGATGAAGTCAAAACACTACACGCTTACCTTATCAATTTACTAGAACCATCATCTGTGTAAAATGAAAGTTATTTGCTTACTACAATTTATAATCAGATACCACTGTACTGTAAGAAGGATAAAACGGTTGACTTCAAATGTACTATGTTTGCTTCTTGGTTATTCCTGTGGCGATTGTGTTTTACCCTATTTTTTAAACTATCCTAAAAATGAGCGTAGTTCTACAGATATGACTAATAGTATTAGTATGAACAAAATGTGCTTATAAATAACATTAACTTTTTCGCTACGTACGTACACAACTTATATATTACCTACACTTTTTCTCTCATTTACCTTAATGTGAATTGCAAATAAAATATTGCGATACAGTTTATTACTTACCGTGGCCGTGTATAGCCAATTGCCATAAAAATCAGTTTCATTTATAGAGTACATAGTTTTAAGGAAACTTGTGCATATTAAGTATAAATAATTGCCTCTTTGACCATTTATTTGTGCACATTTCATTTATGTATACTTACTATATTAAAATAGTTATAAAAGAGTTAATTACTATTTACCTTTTTACATGTGAATAGAAAACCATCATTTGTGTTGCTATTCCATGTGCATGTTTTGCACCTAAATAAATAGTACATTCAACATAAGCATTCTCTGGCAGTCTAAACGCTAGACTCTAAGTCTGCATAATATGCAGAGCTAGAAACAATGCACCTAGTTACATAAACAGAGTATAATAAAATAAGTATAATACGAATTATACTGGAAATGTTATTTGATTACTATATCTTAGTCGGACTTCGTATGGTATGGGTTGGTGTCGTAAGTGCAAAGAGATAAACCCTCGTCTAACCGAATACTTATGCTACCCTACACTTACACATTGATATTAGTACACATACAGTATGCTATTAACCGTAAGCTTAGCTAAACTTTTGATGTAGCGGCAAGTTTCACATCACATGTGGAGTAGATACTATGCACTGTACTGAATTCTTGGCTGCAAATTAATTCATTTGTCGAAGCCTTATAAAGTACAACAGTGCGTAATCTTACTTACAAATGTCACAGTTTATTAAAGTTAAAAAAGTTAATGCAATACACAGCAATCCCACTAGACTTAGACATAACTTACATAATTTGTATTTGCAAGTATAAGTGAGAGCTAAGGCACTCTTTACTTTAACTGAGAAGGTAATAATATTAAGTTTTCATTACCGTGTGACTAAAATAATTAGTATTCTAAGCTTGCCATATCTAATGCATAGTAAAAGTTCGACTTTTTTACTTAAGTGGAAATCAATGTTACTTGTGCTACCTAACTTTAGATTACTTCAGATTGCAGCTTAGCTTACCATTGTACTGAATTTTATTAAGTCCCTTCGCTGAAGTTTATCTCTCAATAAGGAAATATATATCAATAGCTCAGTATATACCTCTGCATTTAAAAAATCTCTCCTATATATATTTACTTAGGATTCAGCAGTAGAATTTAGATAGTGATATTCCAAAATATACTGTTATTAGAAGTACTGAATTCTTGTTGATTCCAATTGTTGTATTCCTTTATTAACTTTTAGCAAATGGATAACTTACGGATAACAAAGTTGGCTATTGGCTTCACAATATTATTTATTATACAAACTTCCGCAGACCAATTCGAAGAAGATACCTATGGAGTTAAATATGCAAATGATTGTGAAGGTATATCCCCTTATTATATGCTAAATAATTGTATAAGTACTTCATTTATGTATATATTACATCAGTGCAATATCTTCAGGCTTATTTAAACATAATATGTTTGATTCACAGTGTGCAAAATAACAGTAAGAGAACTTCAAGCAAAGTTAGAAGAAACGGGAAAGTCAGAAGACGTTATTGATACAGGTTATCACATGGACAAAAAAGTAGTAACGAAAAAGAAGTACAAAAAGAGTCAATTAAGACTTATTGAATCGCTTGAGGATGCATGTGAAGGAATTCTTACTTATAAAGTGCATAAAGAAAGAAAAGACAGTACAAGATTTGACAAAGGAGAAAGTCAAACTTTTTCAACTTTACATGGATTAGTGTAAGAATTTGCTTTATTACTAACCCTTTCTGCATGTAATATTACCAATTTACATTAAGAGCATTACATCCATAATGTAACAACTCACTCATTTATACTAAAGGGTACCTTGTTTTTCTAATGATATGTAATATGTATAGTCTACGTCAATGTGATTACCCAAGATTGTATATTATTGTTCTTTTAAAGCTAGTAATACATATTTTTAGATTTCTAAGATTTATATATATTATCTATTTACTAAAGTACTACCAATGATATGGACTATATACGTTTCTAAAGTATTGTTGTATTGCGTATGTCTAGTCTAAATTAAATGCACAATAATTCTATTATTTGTTTGCAGAAATAAAGGAGTTAAAGTAGACCTGGGGATTCCATACGAGTTGTGGGACAAGCCTTCTGCAGAAATAACACGACTTAAAACTCAATGTGAAGATTTACTAGAAAAATATGAAACAGAAATTGAAGACTGGTATGAAAAGGAAGACAGTGCTGGGCCGCTCCAGAAATACTTGTGCGAAGATATTATATTGAAGGGCCAGGATAAATCTTGCTTAGCTGAAAATGTTCCCCCACCAAACGAAAAGTCGGAGTTATAATAGGCCACCGACTTGTTGATTCATCGTGTATGGTCTAAAAATACTTTTATACGATTTTTAACTCCCATGATTTTAATGATTATCGAACGTTACCCATTTTAATTGGTATGAACGGATATGCTTTTACTTTTTAGTCTTAAACAAGCGCATAATAATTACTAGTATTGATAATGATGCCAATGAACAGCATTTTGGAAGCAAACGCGACAATTGTCCATTATTTCAAATCAGTTAACGTACAGCTTCCTGTTTACTCACAAACAATATGCATTTTTGTCGTATATAAGTAATGTGTGTGTGTAACTGATGAAGCTATTAAGCTGTGTATTTATGTAATCTTTTTTGTTTCACTAGCTAGGCTTTGAATGATATTATATGAGTGTGAGGTTAATGAGAATACTAGAATACAAGAATACATGATTATATGTAATGTATGATAATTTACATGAATGACACAATAAAGTGAGACGATTTGAGCAATTATAGTTTGACATGATAACTCTATTGACACTAGTATTTATTTATTGACGGGAAGACATATCCTGTACTCGAATCCCATTCAATCGATATTCGATACTCTTTCTCTCACTAGTAATAATATTATTAATGTTTTGAACAATACAGGTGGAATCAAGATTTATAGAATGCCTGAATCACTTGTAATATTCCCACACACAATTCAACGTAGTAAAATAAACAATCGTTCTTGGGAGTCATAATCTGATAGCTAAATGGAAAGTGAGAGGTTAGAGGACTATCCTAGGAGTATAGAGTCTATTGAGAATTATTTATGTTTATGTTAACAACAATGAAACAGACGAAGATCCTTAAAGCCAACTAAGCTTTCTGAGAGTCGCTCTTGGAGAGAGACAAAAGAAGGCCTCTGATTCACAGACGAGTCTAAAGTAAACAAACCAAAACCAAACCATTTAAAATAATTACAACCGTGAAAACTTAAAGATTTGGAATGACGATTGAAAAGAGCGGTGCCACCAAGCCCAACTAAATTTTAAGGCAATGATGCCTTCATGAGTTTTTAGGGTTTGAAGCTCATGGTAGCCTAATATCACCGAAAATCGAGTCCAATGGGAATCAGACGCACAGAGCTAATTAGGTAGAACTCCACAGCAAAGTGGAGCTCGTCACACATATATTGAGAGCCAGAAAGAGAGAATAAGCCATTATTAGTGTAATGACTACAGAGCCACGGACACAAAAGACGACAACACAGGCAAATCTCCAACAGCCACTCTTTCCAACTTAGATGATAGGCGAGGAAACATGTGGACAAAAGGCATCCAATAGTAGTAGCAGATGATCCATCTCATACCATCTCATTTTCATTCAAGTCCGCCGCAGTCTCGTCCTCCTCCGGTCCTCCTTCCTTCGCGTTCTTCACCGGTGTTGTCGGACACCCTATTTAAGTACAACAACCATTAGTTCAAGTTTATATTTATTTTAGTTTGATCCTTAGTCAAGCAAAAACTATTATAAAGAATTACCCAGATCACCGCTACTGGAGGACTCGGTGAATGATGGGGTGCCTTCGGTCCACGTTGGCGTTGCGGATGCGTTGCGATTCATTTCGTGAACTCCTGTAGGTGGAGAGCGAGGCATACGATTATGTCCAGAACTCACGCCTGAAGTTGTACTCGAAGAAGCCACACTTAAACTCGAACGAAACATCATATCTTTACGAGTTTCAACAAATACTTCCGAGATACTCACTGTCTCAGAGTCCGCTTGAGTTGCCGGGCTGTAAGGACGCGTTGAACTGGAGGATGAACCCGGTTGTGGTCGTCTCGGACTTTGTGATGACGGGAGATTCCACTGCTTACCACTAGCACTCCTCGTATGAGCCACTTCCTGGAATGGAGGAGGAGGGGTACTTACAGGTAAAGGCGTGTACTGAGTACCATCTGATACACCTACAAAATTCAATAATAGTATAAAAATCCTTATTTCAGAAAATGCTTAAAGGGAGAAGAGAACCAAAGTGAAAAACATCATACAAAATTAAATTCAACTGGGAGACTGGGAGAGTTTCAAAAGTGGAAGCAGGATAAAACCAAAATAATAATATGTACGTTTTAGTATGCTTAACGTCCCATTCGTCATCACAGCACATTATTTCAAAGCAAATTATTTATCTGTTATTGCAGAATAATGCTTTTAGTAAAAATGTGAACATTATACTGTGCACAACAAAATGTGTTATAAGGACAATGAACGTGTTCATGCAATTCACGTTAAGCCACACCACACTCATTAACACAAACACAAAGAAACGCATGAACAAATCCAAATCGAAATAAAGTCATAATGTATCCCGTTATTTTTAAATGAGGTGTAGGAAGAATTAGGCATATAGTCATATTTAGTAAACAAGAAAAAGTTAATATTGTGAGAGCCCAATTGAAAGAATCAGCAAAAGCAGGCAGCAGCAGCCAGAAAGCGTCGTTAAATGTGAACCACCACATCGACGTAAACTTTTGATCGAAGATGAGAAGCGTCGTTAGCGACCCGACCTTTTGAAGTGTTTTCCCCAGTAACGTTGCCGTTACGCTTGGGCGTTCGTGGGGGAACCGGCGGAGGAACCTTTGATCTATTAACACTTGACGGTCTGTCTTTACTCAAAACAGCAGGATACAGAGGTACTGGAGCCTGTGCAGGCACTGGTTGATTAGATCCTCCCTCATCCCTTCCAGACATTTCTCCAACACCCACCAAAGTGACACTCTTCGGCTCCCTATGACCAACACTCGGTGGTACCACTGATTTGTTGACCGTTGTACTTTCGGGGGATGTAATGGGAGGAGAAGCCACAGATTTAGCCAGACTTAAAGGAGACGTGGCATTTTGTGGACTTCCTGCAATCACCACCAATCCCACAAGCTAAGAACCCTGAACAGCTTTGCATTAAGTAATATAGAGTAATAGATGTACTTTTATTTTTAATTAACCACAACCACCCAGCTTTAGACTACATTAAAGATTTATGTATTCAAAAATACCAATAGCAGACGAAGAGAAAAGAATAATAGCTAGTATAAATTATATGTATTATTCGCAATTCAAAATTCAAAAAGTACTGCTGGTGTAAGGCCTACATGACGGTGCTGGGTAAAAAATAAATTTTTCTTTGACAAACAGTACTTTATACTGTATGATTGCTAAAAATTATTTTAAATAATTTTCAAAGCCATCGTCACTTTATGTAATAGCATTTGGCAGGCAGTATTGCAAGAAAAGCCTCCTTATAGAAACACATAAACAGCCATAGATTTTAGAATGTATTGTTCTAGAGACAGTATAGACTTAAAGAGTATACATTGTACAGGTAGTTTTGAAAAAATTAAACTGCTGTAATTTATAAACTGACCTAACATCTTAAATATTAACTCATGGACTTTTAATGTAATTTTAAGACTTGCTATATAACGAAAGTTTAAAATTCTTACCAACAATACTGTTATCCTGGCCGTCTGTTGTATCACCAGAGGGTCTTGGTCTGCCAGTTGTAGATCGTTTTTTCGAAGGTGAATGTTTCAATGCTACATAAATAAAGTTCACAGTTCAATTATCTCAATATTTTCATATATGGTATAATATTATATCATGGTATTTCATTATATATTTCGGTTAGTGTTCCTTGTGTCAATCAATTAAAACAACCAAAAGAAACCAACATTACAAACAGCAAAAATCGTCGTTAAGTTAATAAATAACAATCCAATATCAAACGAAACAACGTTGATGGGATAATAAATTCATGCAGGACAAAGGTACATTGTACATATATAATTGTGTGTAAGTACTGCAAAGTTACATCATATTTACAAAATAGACAATGTTTTGAACACGTTGTTTTGTGAGTTATATTCAAAGGTTCACTCTGAAGCATAATCAGCCACATGAAACAGAACCTTCACCATATACCAATCCAACCAACATGACCAATAAATAATAGTAAGATAACCAACCACACCAAATATAATACAACTGCACACATAAATACATAATGTGACATCATATACTTATTTTAGAGTTGTGTTGTGGCCACATCTCAAACTTATTAATATAGTGTTGTAGATATGACGTCGGTGTTAACGTACAAAAACCAAATAGAGCTACTAACAAAGCTCCACGAAAGTAGTTGATCGTAAGCTTGTTTGACATGCAGTAGAGATAATGGGTAAAGTGATTCCACCAACCAACAAAGTCTCCCAACGTTGTGCACTAAGATTTCAAAAGAAATTGTACAGCGAAAGTAAGTGGAAGAAAGATGTATGTACATGAGAAATTAAAAAAATCGAAAAATTGATTAAGTACCCGCGCCAGAGCATTGCAATCAAAAGAAAAAAGGAAGATAAGGTAATCGGTTCGTGAGAAGTGAAATGAAGAATTTGATTTGCAACTTTATATACCTATAAAGGTGGAGACGAGGTTACGGAATTTACGATGGTTTCCTTTGATTTCAGGTAAATCCACTAAAGTAGTGTAATTTTTCAGGGCAGGATTTTCACGCGACAGTCAACAGCGGCAGACAGATACAAGAAAAACCACCACGTCATCAGTTAGCTCATTCTACCTACGAATCTACCTCCTACATGCTACATTCTTTCCTGGCACCCTCCTTCACTACTTGTGTAACAATCTAATAGAATCTATAGATCTTTCAGTCTATTTTTTAGAACAGAACAGAGCTACAATATTGTAGTAATTACAGTGGCAAAACTACTTACTAAAACTACCCCCGCATATAAATAACCATTAACCCAGCAATTGCTTTAAGATTTAAGAAGAGATTGATACTATGGTATACAAGGAGGGTGTCAGTTTAAGGGAAAATATGAAAACAGATAGATGGTAGCAAGAAGATCATCGATTCGAAGGAAAAAATCCTTCAGTTATGGTTGCATGCATCAATCAGCACGTGTAGTAACGTGCGGGATTATTAACTAGTAGAAACAATCATCAATCAAAAATTATTAGACAAAAAAATTCCAAAATGGATTTAGGCTTACGGGAAGGGATTTTCTTAAATACACTTTTGGTCGCAAAGTTCATAAACCGCTCTGCATAGAAACCTGGGCGATGAACAGAAACAGTATCCTGCAATACGCATCATATAATTAAAACCATTTATAAGGCGTTGCCAATTTAAGGAAACATTGCTTTTCAGTTAAAAAACTTTTGATAAAACAAACCCACCCCGTCATGAATCATCGCTTTAAACGTATGCTCCAATTTCTTCTTTAATCGGTAACTTTGCAGTATATCTATCAGTCCAAGAAATAATAATAGCCGCTCTCCTTTAGCATTTCTAGCAGGTATTCCTCCGGGTCTGCAAATTACATAACATATTTATCATAAAACAAGTAAATGATCAAATTGCTGACATTAGTTTCCTGAAATCGCTAAGCAGCCCAACATTAAAGGAAGGGGATTGTTTACGATTCAATGACAATTATGACTTCTGTGGACATCAGTGGATAATATTAATACTTTTATTATCAACTTGAC
>JAQFYC010007184.1:0-10894 GCA_034694165.1 Tomocerus mixtus
TTAGTTAGAACAGGAGCGTATGCAGCATCTGGTCTCGTCTGGACTTAAGTTACCACTACAGTATGAAAGTGCTCTTTATTATGTACAGTAGAAGAACAACATTTATTTATTGTGCTGGGCCAGGCCAGAGCAGACTAAAGTAAGAAGCAAGAACAGAGCAAACAGCCAGCCTTGCTTTCTTTTGCTAATCTAACAAAGTTGTTGGCAATAGAAAAACTCTCATCATTAGTCTTTTCTACTTCTTCAGTTCTCTTTAATTTAAGGATAGTTTCTATATCTATCTCAGTTCTTTTTTACTACAGATATATACTCTTCCTATATAAAAGTGCGATACAAGTATTGCACCAACTAATTCATTTCGTACTTTTCCCCTCTAATATATTATATTCATTAGATTCATATCAGCTTGCATTGAGTTTTGAGTTGACTGCTTAATAAATGTGATATTTGTATAATTGTATAGAAACAGTCAAGGGCATGTAGTAGTATTTTTATTTTCTATAAAAATGGCTCAATTAAAGTAATTAAGTAAATTTTGGGTAAGAGCAGTTTGTCACGATAAACGAGTTCCCAGGCCAGGAAAGCTTTCCATAACTAAATAGGTTTTTAATTATTGTGAATTACACATAGTTTCTCTAAATTAGTCGTCTGTTCAATATCCTGTTTATCTTTCTTAAGGATCCTATGTGAGGCAGACGCTGGAATGCTATGGCTGATAAATGCTATTGTTAGGTTCATGGCAAAGGGCACTTACGATACGAACTTAATGTGAACTTTCCTCATTTAAAACAAATAACTTTCATTTGTTAGCCCTTAAAGTGTCAGAAATGTTTTAAAACATACATGCAGGGCTATAAGTATACTTCCTTATGTCGAGATGCAGGTTCATTTATTTAAATACAAATATAAGGAACTGTCTTATTCTATAGTTATATAAAAGTCTCTAAAGAATACAGATGGATCCTCCGTATCTAAATAAAAAGACGGAATCTACTTTTAAAAGGAGCCCTGCCTTTTATCTTCTCAGACAGCAGAAGGCAAGACAAGACAGCTCACCAGCAGACAATTCAAAGGGCTCACTCTCAGCCTTCCTTTTGATAACCAGGAGTAACTTGTATTTCTTTAGTTAAAAAACTATTATATTCTATGAAGAACATGAATAGACAATAGTGTGACCTAAAAACGGTATAAGGACCTAGCAGGAGAGAGAGAGAGAGACCTTTCATTCTCTATGAAATATATTTATGGACTTAGGTAGGCTGTAGGCAGAGCATACTTAGAAGCAAATGTATGTACACAAGTGAGATGATGATGGTGTAAAAAGTGTACTCACCTACTATTTCGTAATATTGTGTGTATAAAAGACTAACTGTTGTATTCCATGAACAGCGTTTCTCAAAACAGAAGATCTATTGAATTTACACTACCGCGTGCAGACAGACAGATAGAAAGAATACTCATAAAATAACATAGCACTACATAACTGTAATTGCTCCTTTATTTTATCAATAGTTCTTCAACTGTTTGCTCTCATCTCAACTACTCCTTCCTTTTTTAATGTTTTGGGCTCCTCACGTTCCCTTTACAAATACAAGCAGGGAGTGATCAATGTGATGAAAGCTTCTGTTCATTATTTAAATTTACGTCTTTGAATTAGCAGCTCTTAGCCTCGTACAGATTTTTATTTTGGGTGTTTCCTCTCACTAACTTAACCCAAACTGTAGTGTTATTATATCGGGTCATTGAAAATCCATTAATACACCAGGAACTTCGTCTTCCTACCTCTTAAGGCCTTAAAGCAAATGAATTACCCATTTAGAATTCATAAATTACATTTTTAAATTATCTACTAATATAATTCTATTTGTATTTGCATTATTTGTCCAATCCAAAATACGTTTTGAATTCAATGCTTTTTAGTATAGTTCAAATTAAAATATAATTTTATCCACGTAATGGGATTTCTGTAGAAATTAGTTTAAATGCATGAGAAAATTCGAGGGAGTAGGTGATAGCAAACTCTGATAGTAGGTATATCATTACTTATACATAAGTATGCCTATAATAATATAATTTAGTATAGAAAATTCAACTTTGTTGCATAGTGCATTATATAAATACATATATTCATAGTCGTGTTGTATTTGTAGTTGGAGCTGAGTGAGTGTACTGTAGTTCCGAAGAAGGAAAGATGGATTGAATACAGCTAGATAAATAGTTCACATCACATCTCCTGTGAAGATACGAACTTCCATTAGATACATACATACGTGTGTTCTTCTGTTCTGTAGAGAGAATATTTGTACTGGAAGGGTAAAGTGATGTGTAGTGTAAAGTAAAACTTATAAACTCAAGTTAGATGTACATACATACATGCATACGTACTGTACAGTACACAGAGAAATAGTGGCTTGGCTTGGCTCATGTAGATAGTTAAGTTAAGGAAGGAATGGCTTGGCTAGATATTCTCATCTCATCTCCTCGTTCTCTCCTCTGCCGTCCTATCCTGTTCTGCTCTTCACTACGAACCTGTCACGGGAAGGTCCCAAGTCGCCAGAATTTATGGTCTTAGTTTCGACGCCATGATTTAATGCTCCCTTTTACTTAGGCTCTCACTGTACGTCTGTACCTACATACTACTATTTAGTAGCACTGCTCATATAAGATATACAAAGACAACTTCTCTGTAATACATATCTATACTGTGTACTTGTATAGTTATTTAGGGATATACTAATGTACCTACAGAAAGAGACACAATGTTCTGCAATATATAAGTAAATAGGTACTCTCTAAATAACAAAAGTTATATTTATGTATGTGTATAGAGATAGTACATACAAATACATAGTTGCACTGCACTAGTATAAGTTGTAGCTGGTAACATTTCATTGCGTTGTTATGTTGTGTTACATTAGGATAGAAGCGTTACTTTACACCAAAACGAGTCTTTGCAGCAAAGCTGATTGTGTTTTGCCTGAGAATGGAAATCCTAGAGAGAAGTTCTTGTATTGCACTCCTCCTCTTATCATCTCAACTTGCCCAACTTCAAAAATGTCCTATTTTTATTCGGAACTTGATATGTACTTCGTGCACTACTAACAATATCAGTAAGTATGCTATAATAGGTATGTATATCTAGCAAAAGGAAGATAAGTCTAATATAAAGTAAACTTGCATGTACTTTTAAAGAAGAGAGAGAGCGCGACTCGAGGACACGACAGGACAGATACATCATATCGTACACAGGAGATAAATGTTCTAATAGTATTACTACATACATATATCTTAGCATTACAGTACAGATCCTTTTATAGAAATATCGGAGCTTTTAGCCGTGTTAGCGTTAGCGTAGCAGCGCAAGTAGTTACAATATTTTCCATTTTCTATCTGATCCTATTATCCCAACCAACCAAACCAAACGAAGTCAAACCATACCAAGCCAAGTTAACCAAACCAAACCAAACCACTCCACGCCAAACTAAACTGAAGGAAAAAGCAAGTGAAGCCGCAAGTTCACCACATCGCATCTCATCTCATTGCATTCAGTTCAGTGAGAGAGTGAGTAAGTGAGACGGATAAGGAAAGGAATAATATGCCTAAAACCAATACACTTTGTATTTTGTATTGCTTATGCGATGCCTTGACTTGACTTGACTTGGCTTGACTTTAACTCATGCCAATGCCAAAGCAACCAGCCACCCCTTCCAACTTCATTTCAGATTAGCCGAATACATGAATGAATGAATGAGAAATGTTGTTATACATCTCAATTATGATCACGCCTTCCTTTTTAGGATAGACTGAGTGGTGGATTGAACCCTTGGTCATAGATTTCCATTCTAGTGGATTACAACAACCGAACTGAGTCTGAGTGAGTGAGCATTGCACTGTGAAATAGATACGCAGCTCCAATTGTTGTCAAACTGAAATACAATGCTTTTAGCCTCAGATTCTGTTTATATACAGTAGATCGTTGCGAGACTTGACCTTCTGTTCGGGTGACTACGATTAGCCGATCCAATACCCGCAATTTTCGCTCTAACTCTGACCACAAACTCATTCCATTCATCTTCCCCTTCCTCATCCATTATATTTGCATTAGTACTTATTTATATGTACTGTTATACAATATTATTTGGTCAGGCTTAATCAATACTTGTACAGTACAGACAGATAGATAATACTGCCCAATCCAGTCCAGTCCAGTAATCGTAAATATATTTGTTTACATAAGGCACACTTTTATGCTATTGAAATTGAATCACACATAATCTTTGTACTGTCCATGACCATGGAAATTGAGTTATCCTTCATACTTATTGTATATTGTAGATGATGTTGATTGTAGATGCTAGTCACTATGTCAATATTCGTATTCAATATTCATCAACACAAACTATGGAGGTACTAGTCGATAATGATAATACGAATAATAAAAGCGATTGCTGTGAACTGCAATGGATTGATTGGATTAAAATCAAAGAGCCAGCATAAATAACATGCAGGCAGAGGAGCAGAGTATAATTTGCATTCTATACAAACATTGTAATGTGAAAGGAAAATGTAACATCTGTTTGAATAGATTCTTTGTTTAAAATTCAAGACTGTGAATGATTGTATGCATAGACACTTCACAAATAGCGATGATTAATGTTCCTATTTCTTTTCAACATTTTTGTCACGCTAAGCAAGATTTTTCAATGTATATGTTGTGGTCTTGGTCTTAGTGTATCCGAAGCTGAAGAACAGGGGAATTTCTTGCCTTGCTGATAAAATAAAAGGATTCACTCTCACATAGCAGAGCCCCACAGCAAAGAAAGATTACATACATGCATTCTTACGATTAGTCCCATTTACCAAGTTAAATCCAAGCATTAACCTACCAGCTGAATTTTCGAATTGCTTGGCTTGGCTTGGCTCTGACTGGTTTCCTTTAGAATAGTTAATCCGTCTCATCTGGCGAGTATTAATCGTAGCTTTTTCCTTCATTCTCATTTGCTCCCTTTATTTTAATGCTTCTAGCTAAATAAATGCATCATTGATCTATTACTCTATCTTGCTGTGTTTGCTATATCTGTATTATGTAGTTATGTTACTTAAGAACGTCTGTTGTTAGGACGGATGGATCGGATGGTGGTAGTTTCAAAGTGGCAGTTATCTAAACTTTAAATACATAGTAGTGGTGTTATAGTTATATTAAAAACATGTTAATATGCAGTTAGCTATATGAAAAAATATTAAAAGTCTACCACATAATAGTCACAATTGCTTATTCTATTGTATATCAGGTTACCTCAAAGCTTATCACAATATATAGCATTAGTATTATGTATATATGGCAAGTTTAGTAGTTTAGTACGAATTATGTCTGTATCTAAAAGATTTGAATTCCACGGAGGATTCTCATTTCCCTCTGAAGATCTTTTTACTGAGAATTGCTCACGGTGTATTTTCTTTTCTCTCTCTGGCTCTCGCTGAATTTTTCTTTACACTCACTTTCATTCGATTCATTCTGAACATCTACGAATGAATGAAAGAGTCGAGTTGGATTTGGCTTTGCTCAGAACGGGAGCCCGGGGCTTGTAAAACGAAAATTTTGCTGTGCCCAGTAATTTTGTAAGAGAGGAGAGGGAATAAGGCGGCTGGCTTGGCTGCTGACGCTGACGGATCTCAACTTCTCTTCGTCTTCTGACAAAACTGTGAATTCGTCGTCTTTCATTGAGCCGCCTCCTTCTTTCTTTCCAGCTTTGTCTTTCTCTCTATTTAGGTGTAGTCGAATCGGAGGAAGGATGTGTTTTATGTGTGTAACTTAACTAAAGTACTAACTATCTCCTATGTGTAGAGTAAGAGAGAGTTAAGTAAGATAGAATTTCCAGCTTGGTGTGTGGCTCTAACTTCACCCGTGAGTAAGTATTTGCTCTACGCTTGATACATTATCGCACGACTACACTTTTTATAATCCGCCTGGGATTCCTTCCAATAATTTCCTATCAAGATAATGGCAATGAGAAATTACATTTTTTACCCTCCTCCCCGTCTCTGACTTTACTGTTTCTCAATTTTCCCTTTGACTCTTTTTCCTTCGCCCAAACAACCAACCACTTCTGTTCCTCGGATTATTGGCGAGAGTGTTTAAGTCCCTTTGTACTTTATTTACTGCCTGCATCCTGCGATAATATATCGTACACTGTGCATATAAGGTATATGTCCTATAGTTATTGTAAAAATTGTATAATATACAGATTTGTGAAAGGATTCCCTTTATATTACGTTATTATTATCGTGAGTGAGTGAATGCCGTTGCAATTGTATTGCCTTAGGAATTTTTGTAGAAACGAATGAATGAGTCAGTTTTCTCTAATACTGTACTAACAATAAGTACCATATATTGTATATGTAGCATCACAGAGCCATTTGTAGTATAATGTATAAGCAGTAATATCTGTACTTACTGTTAGCAAACGATGCAGATGTGTAATATACCTGCATCCAAGGCAAGGTTAAGGTCAAAGTATTATAAAGTAACATTATGTGTATAAAAATTGTGAAAAACAAATCGCAATTTGCCAGCGTAGCACAAGCGAAGACTAATGCGTGTGTCTCGAGCAGAAAAGGAAAATGCCCATGAGGTACTTTGTACTTTGTGGTAATATTTATTATGCTATCATCAAATTGTTAGCAAAGTTATCAAAATTCTATGTACTCAACTTAAAGCATCATTTAAAAATGTTGGAAATCAAGTCAACGACACCTTTAAACGAGTAGTTAGACCATTCTTCTGTATTCTTTCCACAAACAGCAAATACCAAACCAGACATACCTCTCACAGGTCATTTTGTATTATAATACAGATATATTTGTTCCTAGTTATTTATACCAGTAATACACAAACACTAAACAAGAATGCAACCACAGTGTTGATTTACTCACTTCAATCTCAACATACCCTTATACATATCCTATTGATATCTACAAAAGCGCATAATATCATACAAACAGCGCATTCACTTTTTAGCGTATTCAATGCACATGGATATAAATTAGAAAAACATTCACTAACTACATTGAAATAGTTCTACTTATAGCAGTACGTATTCTGTATTACTGAATAGAAGAAGGTGAACATAAATTGAGAATGCTTTATGACTGACGTTCTTTGATTAATTTCCTCCGCTGATGTTACGTGAAATGTTGTAGGTATGCATGTGTGCATTCTCTTCTAACGTGGTAACATCTCAAAGCAACATTCGTATATAGCATAGGCAAGTAATTTATTGTGAATACAAAAAGACAGCAGGGCAAGGCAAATTGTCTTTTATGTATTCTGTTACACTAAATATAAAGAGTGAGCAACTACATGAGCAGGCATGTTTTCAAGTTTACAGTGAATAGACACAATGCAATGTAGGTATAGTATACCACAACCACAGTACATTATCAGAATACGTGAACGCTTGGCTTTTATATAGCCGGTACATGTAAGTAAGTATATGCACAGGTAGATAAGTAGGTGTACAAATGTGAAAATATATTAAGTATGTGTGTAGATGGATATCCAAGGAAGACTTGCAAGTTTCTTCGTATGTTGTCTGTCTGTCGGAGGAAGGACAAGGCGAAAGATATAATTTACATACATTTCACCAGAGCACATTAAATATACAAACTTTGATGCAAAGCTTAAAGAGGAACAGAATAGAGTCAAAGGCGCTCGTTCGCCGTGTGTGGAGGCATTTAAGGCTTTACATATAATGACCCCCAGTACTTTCTGGTCTCCTATTATTATTCTTTCCAAACGAAAAACTCTTCTGGAGAGATTTAAAGTGTCTAAAAATGAATGTAAATTCTATTCTGAAACCATAATCCATGTCCATAGAAAACACACGACTTTTCACTTTCCTCAGAGCCACAACATTATAAAGACCAATTTATTTTATTTTCAAAGAAATATTTTTATTCCGGAATATTTTTTTGATTTTTTCTTTAAAGTACCTTACCTACATATCTGCTTTGTAATAATAGTCATCACTATTAATTATATTATACTACATATATGTACTACTATGGTACTATGTAGTATGTGAAAAATAAGTGAGGACAGAAAACCAAAAAAAAAGTTAACTTTTATAAGTTAGCTATTTAAATCATATGAGCTGAATTGTATATGTGGAGCAAGTGAAGTGAACTTTGACGATAGATCACTAAATATTCACATTTAAGTGTACGGAGAAAAAACGACGTGATATTTTTCACTGCCAAGGGGTTTATCTTTATCCGTGTTGAAATCGTCATAACACATCTTTCAAATGACTTCTGCTCTGTTGGGAGCTGAGCTTCTCTGTTTTATTCTCTAATGTAGTCTCCTTTGGTAGGTCTGGGGTTAGCTTAAAGTTATATAGATCTCTATGCTATCAGTATATACATACATAGTTGCTTGAAGTTTGTCCTAAGAAGTTGGTAATGACATGGAAAAGCTAAGCAAACGCTTAGTGCAGCTTTCGGATAAAATAAAGATATCAACTCAAAACAGAACTTGAACTCGAATAATCTTCATCTGAGGCTAGAAAATATACATTTGGTTGGCTAAGTCACTGTCCTGTGTACTGTATGGCTAAAGAATCCTTAAAAGTTTAATTTATACAGTTTTCTTTATCTACTGCGTTATGCACTCAAGAAAATACTAAATATATAGTAGTATGTATAAGGGCTCAGTGTTTAATAACAATTTTAAAAACTGTATCAAAGAAGATTATTATACACAGTATAATTTAAATGTAACGTTGAAGTTTTTTGAAGATCTTATGTTTGCATTGAGTTTTTAAAAGAGTCTTGAATTAGTGAACGTCAATGCTCTGTGTTTTTGTTATAGAAGTAGTGAAGTAATAATGCTCAAAGTTAATAAATGAAAGAAGGAATTAAAAATGATTTATTATTCTTCACTACACAACAGTCGAGCATCAAAGCAATAAAATGACCATTACGTAACGACCGACCGAATCACTTAAATGATGATTTGATGAATATTTAAGTAATTTATGGAGAGCCACTATAGAATAGCGTTCATTAGAGTGAGCGCGGGTCTAATAATTTAATATTGGGCTTTTGTCTATCTAATATTTAATGTCTCTACAGTCTACACAGTACATATAGTACAGTAGAGGGAAATTATACCTTTACTTTTAGTTGACTGACATGACGTGACTTTAACTACTTGTCCAATTTGAAAACAACGATAGAGAGTAGAAGAATCGTTTACCTAATGAGTTACTATATGAATACCTACAAGCCATATAAATGTACTACAGATAAAGTATACTGACAACCATTAGGATAATCCAATACCTACCCAAGTATTTACTAATACTCTTATATTAGTAAATAGTCCATTAAAACTATAATTTGCCTAATAAGAAGACATTATTTTCTGTTAGTAAACAAGTATACGAAATATACTGAAGTCCGTTGTACTTTGTAGTACGTATATAGTGGAATGATAAACTAATAAGATCCATTCTCGCTAATCCCATTATTAATATTGTATTGTAAGTAGGTAGATAATGTAATTTATTATAAGTAATAAGAAAAGAGCTCGTTCATGTAATTTAATGATAGAGGCAGTTTTATTATATTAAAGGAAATCATATCCACCTACCTACAACCTACTATACGTACTACCTACTCTATGTTCATTTAGCATGTAAGGTAAATGTAATGTATTATATATTTTGATAAAGTATAGCAGAGTAGTAGTGCAGTGCGGTGTATATTGAGTGTACACATCCATACATCAGACTAGGGCGGCTTTAGCTTCTAAGGCTGCGTGATATTGATATCCTTAATAGCTGTTTAGAGTTTATGTAGTCTAGTTTAGTGTAGTAGTATGTAGTGCAGTGGAAGTAAGCAAGGCAATGCAATGCAAGGAGCTATTGTTAGTTACCAGAATATAAAAATACATTTAGGGAGTATGAATATAAGTATAATAGTGGTTATACCACATACAATGTATTCTGTATGTAAGAGATATGCATTTAAGACAGCCATTGCATTGGTTTGGTTTGGTGGAAGTCAGATGTGGAGATATTCCCCATATTCTTGCACATAAAATCAGTCTAATTGAGTTGTTGTGGCTGTACGACATGGAAGGAGGATGGGAATGGCGCTCTGGCATGCACGCCTCGTTTTCCTCTTCTCCTTACTCTTGCACATACAAACTCAGGCACTCAGCACAGATATACACCATTATCCATTCTTTCTTTTTTACTCTGCCTTGCTTTTGCTTCCCTGCTCCTGTAGATGTGGTGTAGTGTGTAGTACATAACATACATATACATACGGGATTGCACACATACACAATACACACACAAACTAAACTCCATCAGCTAACTCACTTTACTTTTTGTATTACTATTACTACTTTACTACAAGGTACAATGTACATGCATACATAATACATACACTGCCGACGAGACGACCGTGCCGTTATATGTAAGAAGCCTAGACAGATTGATATACCTATTTCTTATGCATTTTATTCTGCCGGGTCTAATGTACTACTTTACTTCAATATTACTATGGACATTATACAAGATACTTACATACACAATAATATATAGTATATGTGGTTTAGCTTGAGTTGAGTTGACTTGACTTTACTGAACTGGACTGGATTGAAGTTAACTTCACCAAACGTATGCATAGGATTTGTTTCTTATGGCCCAGCAAACCAAACCAAAGTAAAATAATGAAGCAAATGCAATGGTTGTATGGAAGCTCACTTAATCCAACCAAACCCATCGGGCCATGGCCATCGCCATTCTTCTCAAGGAATTTAGACGAATTCTACAGAAATGAGAAACTAAGGGCCGCCTGCTTTTGCTCAGTGTGCACAACCTTA
>JAQFYC010007185.1:0-10891 GCA_034694165.1 Tomocerus mixtus
ATGCATTGTGATAATTACGCTAATTACGCTCTGGCGCTTGTTTGAAGTAACCATATACATTCTATGTTCATTTATATGTACATATTTTACAACAGTAAAATACTTTTAGATTTATTATATTATTCTAGGTACTTACATTTATCTGTAGCCCCGTTCCCTTCTTATTAGTGAAGAAAACTCACAGCAGTGTTACTTAGCTTACTCAATTTAAGTACAGAAGTACGACTATTGCTTCGTAACATGTACAGAATACATTTTATAAGAATTGCACTGGGATTTGAAATCATAGCTGACAACTTAAATCTGAAATACAGTACTAGGATGAAAGCTACTACCCTTTCCTTTCACCATTTACCATATTCACCATTTCGCATCGTATGAAATTCAAACAGTATATATAATTTATATCCCCTAATGCATAATGCAGTTTTGACCATAAAAACCTACATAACATATTTATCCGCCTACTACCAGTGCTGTACTTACACCTTAGTGAAAGCATACATCATACAATATATTGTATGTATTGTACAATAGTAATAATATGTATTGTGTACGGACACTATAAGAAAACGTGTATGTACTAGTCCATATGTAGGTTACTTTACCTTTAATATTACACTTTCATTCTACTCTACTCTATGTGCCCAAGCACAGAACGGAATTCAACAGTTTTCTCAAGAAGTAAGTAACATGAATCTTTCCTATGAAATCCAAAATGCAATAAACCTGACGCAATAATTCTCAAGTACCACACTAGTTCGTGTACTAGGACCCATTAGATTCTTCTAGCAATCCTCTCCAGGCCATACACATAAATATGGATTCTGTAAGGATACAATACGTTATGGTTATGTAACAAAATAGTCCACTGCTCCATATTTATTATATATAAACTTCTATTGTAATCGCAGACGCAAGTACATAGGTAACTAACGATAAGGCAAATCAAAGACTAGATAAAGAAATCCCATCACTTTACTTCTTTTCTCCATTTAACCTCAATTGAATTGCCCCACTAGGATTCTTACCTACTTACGTGCGTCTTTGTATACAAAACTATATACAAAGTCGATGTGAGGATATGATACATTCGTCCGTATACTGTATACCAACAATAATAATGTTAACATTATTCTCAGTTGGCATACATATGCAAATTCTACAGGAAACTATGAAACTAAACTATCCTATGCAAATGTTATAACCCAATATTTAATAGGCACTTAACTGAAAGAGATAAACATCTGCGTTTATGCACTAGCCAATCAATGCATCTTTTTTTGCATTACAGGTACAATTTAGGGTTTAAAAGGCTAGATAGTTTTGTCCTTTGACCTAGTTTAGTTTACTAAACGTTACCAATAATTTGGTTTCAAAAAATATCGCAATATTTCTGAACTAAACGATTTTTATTGCTTAAAATTGTATCGTTCACCAACAAATTACTTAAAAAACGAATTAGCCTAATTGTATCCAGACCTAATCACATTGATACCAGAATGTGTGGATGCCTCGTGCTTAAAGGCGTTTTTTAAGTACATATGTAGTATCTATTTAATATTGATAATGCATGCACCTTCAAATAAAAAGTGGAAAGTACTTGACTTGGTTGTTAAGCTGTTTTTATGCATTGTGGGCTTATAGTTTGGTGTGTTAGTGTATTTAAAAAGCATTTCTTGTGTCACCGTTGTTCAGCATGCATGTACGAAGGGTTTGACATTGTATTGTGATAAGAGTGAGAGTATGTAAGTAAGTAAATATGTACATGTGTGACGAAAGATATATCTGTACATAGTACATAGGTAAGTAAAAAATAGTGAATTGGCGTTCACTGAACCGGAGCGAGCTAGGAAAAAGGAAAATACTATTACTTATTTATTATCTACTAACTGTGCTGTGTTATAACTTTAAGTAGTATGTAAAATGTAATGTAAGTATAGGAATGGACTATGGATCTATTTATTCTACATGCATTTTCAATTGTGCTTTCACTAGTTTAGTTTAGTGTGTGTGTGTGTATGTAGGTCCTATTGGTAATGTTTATCCCGTCTGCCTGCATAAGGTACTCGTGCGTTGCACCTGGTTCCTCGTTTGTATAAAATATCGATTTAACTCAGTCAGCCAAACTCATGAGAAAAGACTACAGAGAATTATAGTCAGAAAGAGCAGACCATTCGGCATTCTGGCCTGGCTAAGGCTAAGCCATTCTAAACTCTAGAGAAACTGTCTGTGCTATTACTAATATAATGTAGATGATAGAGTTGAAAGAATATACCGTAAAATTAAATAAATATCCCCGGGGTCAATTATTCTGATATTTTTTAAAAACAATCCTCCTTCCAAATGATCCAATGGGTTACATGGCAATCCGAACGTTTTTACAATTGCTGATATTGTTATATTTAAGTACAAAAATTTACCCAAGAAATTCCAGTCTTCCTTTCGAAAAAGTGTTTCCCCTTGTCATGTGGAGTTATTATTACTACTTTTATCAAGTAGATGCCAAAATCTTAGTAAAATATGGTAAAAATCTCACAAAATCGTTAATAGCTACTCAATTTTTTACCAATTTTTAAACACAACATTCCACGACAGGGTAGCAAAATGCTGTATTTTTATCAGGGTGTCAGGAATCACACAGTAATTTCCGATAATATTTGTAAAATAGTTAAATTTCTCATAAAAAATTGAAAACAAAAATATCCAATTCCCCAATGGAGCTTTATTGTATTTTACGTTACGCAAACTTTACCTGGTCTGTTTCGGTTTGGCTGAAGTTGGTGCGGAAAGGAAGACGGACGGACCGATGCATAAGCTAATGTAGACTGTAGACAGATATTACACACTAGTCTGAACATGTTTAGCTCTTAGGCATGAACTTCTCTCTCTCTCTCTGCAGTTTTATTGTAAACATTATTATTATGACTCGAACTAGAGTTCGACTGCTTCTAGCAGAGCACAGCGTTCGTTGGGCTGTCTTTTCCCTTTGATTTCCCTTCCTTTTTGAAAGGTATTGTATTTAAGGCTGTTATTTTGCTTATCGTCAGGTAGGTAGCTTCTTCTACTTCTACTGATGTGATGTGATGTTAGAGTGAAAGCTAGAGTAGATAACCCACTAATGGAAAGTGGTGAATTGTGATGCGAACGAGAATGCGAGTTTTAGGTGAGTGAGTCGTATGCAAGAGAAAGTGACTAGTAAGTAAGAAGCTTTTGCTTCCGGGGCAAAATTCTAAAGAAACACTGTTTCCAAAGCTTCTTGTTTTGATTAAGGCCCAGAGAGGTAGACGTCTTTCCTCAAAATACTATCTACCTTAAAAATGATGTAGATTGAGTTTCCCTACAATAGTGTTTTAGATACTTACTTTCAAAACTGAAAAACTGCTATATAACGTTCTCTTCTTTAAGCAACAGATCTAGGTAGCCGAAGTTATCCTTTAAAAGCTTTTACTTTGTTGATTATGTTAATTGGCAGCATATACTTATCATATTTGTATTTGTACTTAGTTTCAAACTTCACTTTAATATTTCATGTCAAATTAAGTTCTCAAAAAATGTATGTATTATAAAAATCCATTTGTGCATACCCTATAAGAATGTAGTGCAAACTGTCTTTTTGACATGATTCAGGAATTTAAGATAGTAAAACGAATTTTTAAATTATATAGTTAGATTACGTATGTTGAGTGTAACGAATCTGGAGAGCAACTGAAACTAAATCTTTAAACATGAAAAAGGGTTAGGGATGGGCTCAGGTACTTATTATGCATAACTTTCCTTGAATTTAGAACCTTCACATCTGAAAAATGTTCAATATGTACGAGGGAAGCCATATAAGCCAATCTTTTATAAGCCAATCTTTTAAAACAGAATTATGCAACATTGTTTTAATTTGCGGCACTACATCAGCATTTTCCTTCCTGTAGTCAATATGGTTTGCGGCAGTACATAGATTAATTTGCATAATTGATAATAACGGTTTGAGGATGAGGATGAGGATGTGGATACGGTGTTCGTTTGGTGCTAATGAGTCTCAATTCTCAATCTCCCTTTGCGTAAAAGCTACCGTATGTTTCGTATATATTTATTACCCGCTTTGAGCTTCCTCTTTTTAATTAACATTGACATACCCACGTAGAAACCTTTTACTTCTAGCACTTTTACCTTCATAAATATTATACTTACATAAAAGGTATTTTACGTATGTAACTCTTCCGTTGACATTAGCGGGGTGTACCAGACATTAATGTACCATCAGTATGTGTTTTCGCTTAAAGAGATATTAGATCAACAGCTACAGTGAGTACGAGCACATACAATTTGCAATTTTGCAATTTGGTATTCTCATTTCCATTCTCATCTCTAAATAATCGATTAGGATTGTTTTTCTCTGTATTAATTTCGTATTCAGCTATTTTAATTTACATACACTACACTACACTATGTTCGAGTACGAAATGTGTACACATATACACATAAATAGAAAGATTACTGCATATTATATAAAGTAAAATTGCTACGCTTTACAATTTTTGAAATCTGATACGCATTTAATTTACAGTTGGGCTGAATAATGAGATTGTCTTTGCTTTGTCTTTGGATTCAAAGCTGAAACATTAAATTCGCCATGTGAAAGCAAGATATGTGAGTTGAGAGCAACCAATTTGTAGTATCAACTGAATTAGCTCAACAATACTCTACACAGGAGTCATTTCAGAGTTCTTTGTACAACACGCGCTTTAATCTCTCTTTGAGTTATGTAGCCATTCAACTAACTATGTACTACATAGATATCTACATCACATACACGTACATACTACATTAAACGGAATCCGTTCCAAATACTTACACTATGCGCTTCGTAAGTATTATAAGTACCCCTGACTCCTATATAGAGCGAATACATAAACAGAACATTAAAACTGTAGGATTAGCGAAATCTAAAATATATATAGGCCCTGCTTATATAAGATGTAGTGTTAGTAATGGTATAGTAAATAAGTAAATACGTTGTTCGACCAGGCTTATTTTGTATGAACTTGTACTTACTACTATGTACAACAAATCAGAGAACCCATGTGGTGGATTATAAAGGTCTTCATGCAATGCGATACAATGCCAAGGTAAAATATTCAATTGGATAAAATGCAAAAGCCAGAATAATTTCATTAAAAACAGATAGGTGCGCAGCAAAATGAAATATATTACCTAACTAATCCTGAATGCACCATACAGTTCGTAAAAGCAATATTAAATATTATATTTATCGTAATGCATGTTTGTTTCATTAAATTTTAATGAAACTAACATGCGTTACGAGACAGTGGAATCTAAATAATATACCTGATAAGAAAATGTATATTTTAAGATTTGTTTGATTTTACCAAAATATTCTGGCATGTTAAAAACTCTGTGAGAGTGGCTCACTTTGGATGAGCACTCGCATATGTACTTACAATACTTTGCTTGCCTATGTATGTAATTTGTACTAGAATGATTGAATTAAAATTTAAAAGTTCATATTTTGAGTAGACATTATTTCATAATTGTTAGCCCTGATTTAGTAGGTCGCATATATGATACTTATGGCAGGTAATGTATACCGCAGCATGTTCCATAACTTCGTAAGCCAAATGTTATTTCGCAGTTGCAAACTTGTAAATACAATACCTGGGTGCTGATAGGATACTAGGTTTACGTTCTTCTAAGTCACCTTGGTTTATGCAAAGTATTTTTAAAGTTTCAAACAGGTACACAAAGTAACCATCTATCAGAATTAGACGGGCCTAGAGTGCATAATGCAGCCAGTAAGATTTATTTTGCTTAGCACGCTATAAGTAATTCAGTAGCTAATTGTACATAGCCGTCTTCCCTTAACTTACTATTTTAGCACTAATTAATACAAGCTTGCTGCGAAGTAAATATGTATATAAATACTTAGAGTATTATGTGATAAATAGTTTTTGATTCCTTTTCTACATATAAGTAGTGGTTCAGCAACCAACAAAGTAATATAATGTTACGTACACATATTGATACTACATATATTAATTGCGTACCTAGTGGAACTATAGGAAAGAATTTTGACAATGGAATTTTTAAGAAAACTTTCATCTTTGTATTAGTCTTCATTCCATATTTATATCGTAAAACTTTCGACTCCATTCGTATTACTGTTATTGAGTTCATATATAATACTATCTGCTACCTAACTGTACCTACCCACTACCCACACAGTAAGTTTTTCGAGTATCGGTCGAAAAATTCAGGATGAAGAACACCAACAAAGAAATACAATTTATTTGGAATTGGAAAGACAACGTTTTATTATCTGGCTGAAAACATATCTGTAATTTGTATTGAGGTTTGTTATATAATAGGTACAAGTTTTGTTATATAAGTAAGAATTCGTGTTCCGTACATATAGCGAGCCCACTCTTTAAAAGAAGAGGATATATAAGACTGTAAAGTGTACATACATGTAACGTGTCACAGCTATATCACATACTGTCCAAAAATAGAAAAGCACTCGTAGATTTGTTAGTCTTATGTACGTGTGCGTGGCGTGGAATGGCGTGTATCCTTCTGTTCTGTTGTTTTCGTTGCATCGTCTCATTGGATTTGCTTTCCATTCTCTGCCAGCTAAAAGGCTCAGTAAACTTAAGTGAAGTCAGAGTCAAAGTAGAGTGAGTGTGGGGAAAAGCTCAGAACCAAGCCAAGCCACCAATAACAAAAATGACTCACTCTGACACGAATCAAACATTTTCTTAACTTGGCCAAATATGTACCCAGTAATGTAATGTAGTTTACGTAAATGTGACGTAAAGTGGAGATTGTGTTTACACAGCATTATATCACATAGATTTATCTTTCTACCAAATTATAGCTAGAATTACATTAGCAGTACATTGTATGTAAGACGTAAATGGAAAGTCTTTTACTTACGATTACATAGACAACTAAGCAATAATATCTATTGCAATTTGTATATAATATTTTAGAAGAAAACTATTTTTTCAATTTTTTTAACATGATGTTCTCCTCAGAAGACTTAGCAATGAAAACTTTCTTGTTGAGATTGTAGTGTCATCTTAATATACAGAATTTTACTTTACTGAAGCCATTCGCATATGAATAGGTATTTTGCTTACACTTTCCAATTGATAATTACTTAGATTTAAAAAATTCCTTTACATTGACATAGTATTTAGATGTAAAATTAATTTTGGGGAGTAGGCGGAGTCTACAGACCATGCTAACTAACTGCGTATCCCGGCTTTCATTAAATTATAGAAATGTAATCGACCATAGAGATTAACCCTGAGTTCTGAGTCTTTTGAGTGTACCATAAACTTAACAGATCGTTACAATGCAATAAAAATCAACAGATACATTGAAAAACGAAAATAAAATATAAATGTGCAGAACAGAGACTATAATTGTAGGGTTGGAATTGGATTGGAACTAGAAAGCCCACTCTAACAGACAAACACAATTAAAAATAAAGTAATGAACATCAAGGAGAAGGCAAGGCAGAGTTGAATACAATGCCAGCAGTAAGGCAACCAACCAAAGCCAACAAACAAAACAGCTCGCTCGACATTCAATTCGAAAAGTGAACAAGTCTATGTGTATTGTGTATATAGATTTATATAGGATTGGGTCCAGAGAACATTTGAATGCTTCTGGGCCTAAATCAAATAAACTGATGTCGTAGGCACAAAGCACCCGTGGACACAGTGATGTGTTTATAAGTTGAAATTATAAAATCGAAATTCAAAGCTCATTTGAGATTTTAAAGAAGTTTAAAGCTCACATTTTGGAATGCTTATTTAAATCTTTGGGACACCTTGGTAAAAAATTTAGTTTAAAAAATGGAAAGGGTTAGAAAAACAAGAAACATTTATGTTTATTGGTTGTCAACAGGTTGGTACCATGAGTCTACGACATATAGTATCATAAATGTATAGGAATTGAACTTATCAAGCATATCATCAGTAGTAGTAAAAGTAAACTACTCCAATCACATAAGTGCTATTTCATTTTCACTTTTGCCTCAACAAAAAGCATTCCACTTTCATCCTTTATTATGGTAAAGCGTACTATGTACCAGAACAGAAAAAAAACATGATTTCAATGTCTGGGTAAAACAATAGCTTTAATATTACAAACATATGGAAAGAATGAAGTAACACAGTTGTTATATTTTTGTTTTGTATTGTAGTATATAGTTATTTACTCGAACCCACTAATCACTAATAGGATATACAATTTAGTGTATATGTATCTTACCTTTGACTTTGACTTTGCTACGCACAAACGAAGTAAAATAAACCAAGACGCTTAATTATTATTTGTACCAGTACCAAATTTCTTGTTGTGTACAAGATGTACGTACCGTATGTAAATGTACCTAAGTGTACTTCCATTACAGAGAAACGTAATACTATTTAACATATCAAGTAATTTAATTATCAGAATGAAGTCAAGCAGGATTTTAAAGAATTTTCAGACTAAAAAGTATAATAGATTCTATGTTGTCAACTACGTAGACTATATACTTGAGCGAAAGACAATAGTCAGTCTTTGACTACATTTGCTTCGCAATGAATCATGCGGATACAGTTTGGGTATTCCTATTCTCATCTCTCGGCTTTTAATCGCTCGTGTGACCTTACACATTTTATCGTCCAAATACTGTGTTATTGTGCTAAAAAATACGCACTCACATAAAATCGTCTCTTACTTATGTTAGATTCATCGTAAATACAAGAGGGAAAGCTAAGTACAGATACAACACAACAGTTCTTTTCTTATTAATCATTATTATATCCTCACATTACATTGTTATTGCATCATTACCTTTCTTTTTCACACAATCAATCCATACCACAATGTAAGTAAGCATAGCTGCCGTATAGAAATGGGGTTTACAGAAAATTCGTCCATTTTTCAGAAATATTAATTGGTTTATCAATAATTGAATCTCCATTTATAGAACCTATATGAATATCTGAACCTATAATACATCTAAAGGGATTTGCATAAGAGGATTCAAACTTTTAAACCATTTTTGCAGAAAATGACAATTGGTATTAGAAAAGAATGGCATGTACACGCGAACGTCGAAATAATCTGTTTACTAATGGAATTTGTCACAAATTACACTTTATTTAAGTGTGTTCCATATAGGAAATTCAAACATAATATTCACATTTACTAAAACGGAAGACATAATTTTACATCTATAGCGCAAATGCATGTATGTACATATTATTGTGGTTGTAATATTACATGTGATACAGTCTTAGCATGGATTGGTCTGGCAATGGGATAAGATAAAGTCTATTTAGCATTAAGAGATAAAGTAAGAAAGGAAGAGTAGGTACAGCAGATTTAGAAGAAACACGAAGCTTGTGTTTTATTTTTAGAATTTTAAACAGTTCGCTTCTTTGCTAGGTTAAAACTTGTGTAATGCAACTAAGTCGGGTTTCGCTGAGTCAAGACAAGTCAAGTCACACTACAGAAACTACACCACACCTTAAAAAATTTACCCTAGACGTGCTTATTTCTAGATAGCTAACTGAAACGCTCGTTCTTTATACAAATACTTATGTAACGCAAATGCAAATGCAAGTTCACATCCATAGCATAGCAATAGCATACTGTACTAATGTAATGCACACAGATTTACAATTCTAAAATTCTAAATACATCTGCAATCTACAGAAAGGTCCGATTGAGTCGAAGATAGCTCTACGCGCCGTTTCTCCCAACTACAACTCTAACATCCAAAATCCAACCTTCTTTTCCAGATTTTAATCTTTTAAGTCAAATTGTGAACGTATACATAGATCAGAGCTTTGACTTTAGTGCTCTTTAAATCCACAGCGACTAAATGACTACCTTTAGTATTTTAAGGATTCTGTGGACTTATATTGCACTGTCTTGTCTGTGCACTCACTATTACTATACAATTTGAGTTTCCTCTAGTGACTCTGACTCTGACATTGGAAGTGCAAACGGCTTATTGCTTGTCATTAGTTTACGGAAGGCTTCCTCAGCTATTTGTTGATTGGCAAGAGGGTTCTCTCTCACATGAATTTATTTCTAGCCAACTATGTAATTTGCATAGTTACCATTATTTATTCGGGGAATAACACACAGCAGCATGAAAAAGAAGGTGAAGAAAAACTATTCACGGATTGTACTCAATGCACTGAAGTGGAGAAACCTTCTAATGCCATGCCACATGCCATACCATTAATTTTACACATTACAATAAAAGATGGCACACAACAGAACAGTGGTGCACAGGCTGGCCATATTATTTTGTACAATATCACCAGCAAATTCCGTCAACTCACTCAGACCGAACTATTTCCGAATGTATTTATGGATCTGGGTGCAAGGGAACTTATATTGCTAGCATTAACATTTATTATTATATTAAATTAAATGAGATTTGACCAGCTGAGGAAGAAACGTCATTGCAATATGGCCCACATTGACATATTTTATATATTTGTAATAGTAATTGCATTCCATGCTTCTTCTTCTTAGCTACATTAGGAATATACACAGGTACTTGAATGTAGACAAATTAAGTATATAATCCTGTTACAGGATTAGAAATTCCTAAGTATCAGACAGATTTGCCTAATGCCTATTACTTGGTTTATGGTTAGGTAATTGTATAAGATTAATAAATAGGTAAACCTTGTTTCAACCTCGTGTTACGTTGCAATTATAAGTCTTGAAGGAAAAAGAGGAGGAAACCTTAAAATTAGTGAAGGAAGTGCATTAGTGTGCAATGCATCGTATGCAGCAGCTTAAAATCCATGATTCAGAAGTGGGTTGGTTAAACGCTAGAAAATTAGGTCAAATGAGA
>JAQFYC010007186.1:0-10891 GCA_034694165.1 Tomocerus mixtus
TATGTAGACGCTACCGATATCTGTTATCATTATTTTGTTGGAGATACAAATACAAAATAGAAGATAATGAAAAGCGTGTGGATTTCAGGAGCTCTAAGGGAACTCACATTAAGAAATGCTCGTAAAGCTCAAAGTTAGTAAATGCCTCGTGTAAGAATAAGAATAGGCCATGCCACCTACAATGGCTGCTAAAGGAGTTTTACATAAGTTACAATGTCAGCATTTATTTGGTATGTTGTAATTATTTTAAGCTCTTTTCTATTCTACCTACTACCTACTATTTGTATTGTATTCATATCTGTATTAGGCATGCAAAGGTGCAAAAGAAGAATGTGAATGAATGAATAGATTTTGACCATGACATTGTGAGGCCATGCCATTCCATAGTTTACAATCCATTCCAGACCAGGAAAATTCTTTAATGCACCTCTATTGCTTATATGTACTACATACAATGATATAAGCATTGTAAATACAATCTTACAACACAAACTCATGCGATAGACTAAATTGTTAACTATTTAACTAAACTAAACTAGCTATACCAGACTGGACAAGTTAAACTATTTGGAATCTTGCGTTTGCGTTAGCTTAGCAATGAAATCACAGTATAGAAAAAGAAAATAGGTAATTCCATTATTCGAACATGCATTCAAAGAATAGCATTCTTAAAACATCCAAGTGAGCACAATGAGTAAGCAGGAACATTAAAATTCTTCACGCCACTTCAGTCAACTCAAAGGAAAGAAAAGTTCAGAGCAGTTCAGTTCATGCTCCGTCCATGCACTAAAGGCTTGGCCTGTAGTGTCTAGTGTGATGTGAATGTGGTGCATCTTCAGAAAGTATATTATTACACAATACCAATAAATAGAATAAGAAATTCCTATACGAGTTGTACTTATATCAGTAGAATGTAGAACTGGAGGATTTGCCGCAATGCATTTGTGTAATATTTACCAAGTAAAAAATACCCACCCTTAAAAAACTTCGGGTAAAAATGTTTAAACGAATAAGAAGATACAAGTGCATGTCATATTAAGTATATGTGTAGGAAAGTTAGATAGATATCCATAATATCAGTTGTCAGTAGTTCAGGTACTTATACATAATATGTTCATACCTAGAAAAGGGATATATTGTTATGATGTGTCTGGTGGAATTGGAATTGATATGATATTCTTGTTCGGGACGCTTTTTGTGATTGAGAAATGTGTTTGTTATACTGAACTCCTCTATTACGTACGTATAAGTCTAGAGTTAAGCCTAACTATAAAACATAAAGGGAAGAAAGACAGAAATATTGTATGCTAAGAGATAAATATCATTGAAACGATCGAAGTGCATAGGTGTACCAACCTACATACTTAAATATAGCAAACTGCATATTTTTTATTACATAGTAAAGATATACATGTCATTGCTGTATGTTGTATTGAACGGAACGTATGCGTATGTACATAGATGTTTACCTGCATAGATAATTGTTTCGTTTATTTTATAATACCTAATCAGAGTTCTGTGAAGTGAATCGTATTAGTAAAGAGCCTTATTCCCTTCCTTGTTAAGGTATTTTGTTTATTTATTATAGAAATGCTTAGCTACTTAACTAGTAGAGTTAAAAAACCTTAAGGGCAGTTTTATTTCACACCTTGTTCCAAACATCCAACCTGAAGTGTCATCAAGTTGTCCAACAAAAAGTTCTTTTTGTTATACAGAATACAATAGAGGAAATTCATAAAAAAATGTCTGCTAAAGATATTCAATTCATGAAATGCAATGCAACAGGGTCCAGTAGTATAAATAATACCTAAATATGTAAGTACTCGTATATTGTACAAGTACCTTCCGATATTTTGTTATTATTTATGACGGTAGTATATTTAGTGCTCATTTCAATAGCATAGGTAAATTCCTTGGCTGAATTTTGAAACGGAAACCTGCTTGTTAAATGGATATCGTATTGTAAATTGTAGGCAGAGTTGAATGGAAGGTACTTGTATTTGCTAGCAGTTATTTAATCTCTGGTTCTCATTTGTATAGTCATTGTAATACTGTCGCGTAAATTATAGGCAATCACATATACTGTATCTTGTACCAAAACTTAAAACATCTAGATACCTGGTGCTTGTTATCGTGTATCTATTTCACAAACGTCCACGATGGAATGCGGCAGGTGACTTTAAGTCTCTCACGAATTTTTAAAATATGTAATTTATGTTTCTCATGGAGTACCTATTCTAAATCTACTTAATTGGACACCTATTTCATACGCTAGAATTATAGGCCCTGTTTTAAGAATGATAATAGTAGTATTATTATAATACTCACTGATTGTGAATTAGGGACTTACTTTAAGCCCTTATTATTACCAAAATGTACAGCATTTCTAAAAATTTACTAGGGAGGAGTATTTTCATGGCGCAATAATATTTTTTATAACAATTTCAGTTGCCAAGCTGTCTCTTTGTGCTTATTGTGTAAATGTATAAAGAATTTTATTGATTTCACGTAAAATAGTTGTCAGCTCTTTTTTCTTATTGCCATTCCGGGCCAAGCCAAGGCAGAGCAGGTCAGGTCTTGTCGGAGCGATTGGGGTCACATAGATTCATATAGTTTAGTTAGTTCAGGGCTATTGCAGGCAAGAAGCGAGAATGTGGGACAAAGGAAATTACTGCAATGCAATGCTATCCAGCAATTGTACGCTTTTTAGTGTGTCTCTATTAACCATAGTTATACGTATGTACCTATATTATTTATGTCTTCTTATACGTATAAGTGGTCTGGTCTGGTCTGCTAACCAACTATTGCCCTTCTATGTATTATATTTTCTCTCTTTATTACTTTTTATTAGTTAACAGTCACATGTATAGATACTGTCTTCAACATACATGCAAAGAACTATGTATGCAAAGAATACATTTTATTGTTCTAAGATATTTCCTGTGATCTACTGATTTGCCACTTTTTCCGGAAAGCAAAAAAGCTACGTAGTAATAGTAAGGCAAAGTAAAAGCTACGACTTGGAATGGGAAGGGTGGAAAAATAAGATAGCATAGTCTTTTATAATGCAAAAGTGTGTATCAAAGTAAAAATACGTTATACTTCGTTTAACAGTGTTATGTATATATTTGCATGATTCAAATTTTATATACTGAACTGGAGCAAAGGTATATTTAGAAGGTACAGCACTAACAAACAGTACAAAAGTATAGAAATATTTTTTTGGCCATTCTTTTTGTATCTTAAAAAGGATTTTCTCACTGTCCCGTTAAATTGGAGCTTCCTTTCTATTCTGTCATCTGTCCTTGTCTCTGAGTCGTATAAAAATCTTATTTATTTTGTCTAACAACGCAGTTCATCTTACATCTTTGTATTCATACACAAACATGAATACATGAATGCAAGCACAACAAAATGTATGTATACTCGTAGTTATTTAAGTTTCTATTTAAATGGTATGCATTGCATAGCATTAGATGGGCAGTTGGTATTCGTATCGTTAACTCAATAGGGCCGAACCAGGGAAAAGAATCAAACTGGAGTTTTCTTTACTTGACTTGACATAACTTGACTTACAAATACTAAGCTTGCTTTTGCTGCTTTAGTTTAGTTTACTTCGTTTGCCTTTCTTGCTTAATGTTCAGTTCACCCATCGTCAGGACAGGACAGGGAAAAGTTTTTTTGTACAACGATGTATTTGCACTGTGGATGTAGTAAATCTTTGAGAAAGGAAGGAAGTTGTTCAGTTGAAGGAGAAGCCCAAATGAAAACCACGGAGCGGAGACGAGTCAAGTGAGTGATCCCCTTTATTTATGCATATCCTTATAGTATTCATCATTCTATCTTTTTTCCTAAAATCATTTCACTCCACTTTCTCCTTACCTCCTTACTTACTATCCTACTAACGAACTAAATACTACTTGGCTGACACAGTTAAAACTGATGTGATAACGAAAGTAGGCAAGCGAAAGCCATATCCTTATACTTATCTTCCAGGGACACAAGACACAAAAGAGTTAGTAGGTACAGAGCGTGTTCGACGTTTTATTTTTAAAGCATTGGTCTGTCATGGGAGACGCAATTTTCGTCTATGGGTTAGCGGAGTCGACTCTATGTGTAGCCCAATTGTTTGTCTCGCTAATCGTAACCTCCATTTCCACTCTGCAAGTACCTTTCCCACTTGCAATGGGGTGATTTTGTTTCACTCCTTTTGTAATGTTTTCCACACCATTTAACGTGTAGTAATTTAACTTTTATGTTTATGTCTGCCCCGCAAAGTTTCGGTGCCCCTTTCCCCAGGGGAGGTTTTAAAACTTTGTAGATATAGTATGAGGAGTGGACTATGACTTTTGGTGGCACTCTGACCAGGGGAAGGGTGCCTTTTCCAATCATAACCCCACATACCTTAAATTTCTCTAAAAACTTTCTTTTTCTACACCACCCAACTTGACGGTACATTTTCTCCTTTGCGTTGGTAACAAATCCTTCTTTTCTCCCCACAATCAGACACATAGAAGTAAGCTTCGTCAAGAGTAATGACATTTACACACTGCTGTCCCGCTAGCTATCTCTCATAGAGGATTCTTGACGTGGTCAATGCATTTCGGTTTCAATGCATTCACTCGGAATTTTTTCCGCATTATCTTGCCCACACCTTGATGTATGACACCATTTACGATACTAGAACTTACAGACAATCTTTTGGTCAACTCTCTTTGACTGGGCGAGTTTTCGTTTTTTGTCAGCATGTCATCTTTCTTAATTAGCCCCATTTCTCGGTTTCGACCTTTCTTGTAAACGTCGGTAGTGGTAATCCAATTGAGGTGGCTTGGCAATATTGTCCATTGTTATTGATGACCTTATACATTGTCTATAATATGACACTAAAACCACGGGTTTTAGCTGCTTTAATTATGGGTTTCGGGGGGAATTCACTTTTGGAAAACATTTTAACCCCATTCTCGCACTCCGGATCGATTTTTTTCAGCATCTTACAACTTAGAGGTTAGCAAACAAGCCACTATAGTTGTTATAGTCCTGTCTTGCTCGGCTGAAAATTTTATAAAGTTACCCCTTTACGTTCCCCAGATATAGGGTCTTATGCCTTTAAAAATAAAGAAGCGAACACGCTCTGTAGAACAATTTTTACTTTTACAACTCGTCTGTATTCGGCATACATTTTTTATTTGAGTTCCGTACAAAATGTAGCAGTCTAAACCACTATTCTGCCCATACGAGTGTATTATAACTATATAGTATAGATAGTACAATATACTACTATAATATATTAATTTTATGTGTATAGTATAAGTAGTGCATGGCCGGGTGCTAAAAAGTTCGAATAAGTGCTAGAAATTGTTGCTTGCATTTCAAAAACAATATCTGTATTATTTGTTTAGATTAGCAAGAATTCTAAGTAGTATAACCTAATTTAGCTGTTTATGATGTGCCAAATATTTTATGCGGAGATACTTATAATTCATAATTTAATGAGAAATGGTGATATGATTTTGAGCTTAATGCGTGTAAATTCTTTAGGATGTAGATGTAATTGATGTGCGACAAGTAAGGCGAAAAGTAAGAAAGCTATATTTATTACAGTTAATGAAAACCTAAGCTTAAGTTCACCTAAATAATTCGGAACGACAAGAAGAAAGCGTTGGTGGAGTTTGCAGTGAATAGCTTTATGAAAGTATCTCATTTCTTTTTTAAGATATATGGCCCAAACTTCAAATACGTCACTTGATAGTAAATTTTTACATTTAATATGCCAATTCATGCAAACCACGCACGGATGACGGAAGATAATTTGCTGTCAAGTAGAACGCATAAATTTGCTATATATACATTTGCTTGATTTTAGACTGACAATAAAATAAGTAGTCTAATGAATATGTAAGGCAAAAATGCATGTATGTATATGTATTAACTCAACACTTCTTCATTTTAGCTCTGCACGTTTGCACTCAGCACTGCACGCTACAATTTCCCAAACACTTAAAAACGAAAAATTCCGTTTTATTGTTGGCTCAACAAAAATCATGTCAATTTTTGTTTTTCAGTTTTTATTTTAACTACAGGTATATACAAGCTTATCCATAATACTTACTACATACGCTTACATTTTAGAAATGCGTTGATCTGCAAATTTTTATCTTTATGTAATCTATAAAAAGCTATATCAAAATAGATTATCAGTTTACTTGAGTCAAAAAATAATTTCATCACTCTGAGTGAGTCAACTCTCGTTATTACTTTGCATTAGTAGAGTAGGACAGCACAGGCACATTTTCTTTAGTGTTTAAGAATGTACATATTATTATAACGTTCATAAGTACGTCATGCTGTTATCAAACGTAGATGATAATTATATGCGTGTATATAGGAGCCCAGGTGAAGTCACTACTCTACAGGATACAAATTATGTTCCTTATGAGTCTATGCATACCTGTCCTCTGTCCTGAATGTTGTATGTAGTATATGTACTCATGTGCATAAAATATTATTATAAATACCTACAGTTTGCTAAAGCACTGTGCATTATTTCATTAGTCTTGGTTGCCGACTTGAGTTAGCTTGAGTTGAGTAGACAAGACAAGACGCTCCTTTTCCTTTTAAGTTAGTGCTACTGTTATGTATTCCGTGGGCGACACTTGTTAACAAGCTTTCACACATTGCCCAGCCCTGTGAAGTCGTAATGTTCATAAGTCGTTTCATGTTCTCTGTTATTGACTCTGCGATCCAAAATTATTCCTTGCCGCTTTTGAGGTTGTCTTGTCATGTTTCCCATAAAGACTAACGTAATGCAACCTTACTTGAGCTGTTCGAGTATTTGTGTATAATTTCGGTGCTTGATCTTTCACAAGATATGATTTAAATGATTCTGACATATGTAGGTAGTAGGTGCACTAGTCTGAATTCATTTTTTATCAGATATTTACATAGCTACGTTAAAAAATGCACAAATTTATGCAAATTCCGACACAGTCTTTGAGTCTTCATGCATTTAGAATATAGTAGTGTAATCTTTCTCCCTCAAAAAGCCATGTACTGACTTTCTCAATACTTTTTTGTATAAATTTTTTATAAATCCCATTATAGAACAGAATGCAATAGAATTACTCTTAATTTGGAAAAGGAGTAGGATCGCAGCTGATGCTAAGTAACATAATATTCATTATAATTATGTTGGTTGCACATAATATGTTTTTATTGTAAGTATTGTATCAAGATCTGGGATATGAAAGTATCTCCTTATCAATCTGTACTGACCAATTCTTTCTTTACAACACACTCCTGATGTTTTGTGAATAGTTCACGTAAATCAAACCAAAACCAACCCAGTACATAAATAACACTTCCTTTAGCAGAAAACCAGATTTGTTACTAGATATATTATTGCCTGGGATTACTTAAATGCAAACACATCATAATACTTACTTACATATTTAGTCATACATGTACTGTACCTACTATTATATTGTCGAATTTGTCCAGGATTTAATTACATTTTAATGTTTATCCTTTATTTAGCTGATTCTTTTTCTAATATTTGAAATGTTTGCTATTTTAAACACTTTATAACAATTTAGGACTAACGGGTTAATTTCGTAATTATAAAAAAGGTTAGATAAACTGCAATCTAAGCAGTACAAGTCAGTAAGATGTGGCATTTTTTAGTGTTGTGCAAATTAAAAGGGAAGAAAATTAATTAAACCTTTGAATGAAAATGAACCGAAGACAAATAGAACTACAACTTGTTTTTTCAAATGAGTTTATTAGTATCTACCATATAGATCTTGTGTACGTATGCTCATACTAAATATCTTTATCTTTAACGTTTTATATTATAACCAGAGCCGAGCCAACCTCAACCATCATTGAGTTGTTTGTTTAGCTGTCTTGTTGTACAGTGTATGAATTGCTTTTTAGATGTTATTATGTACTACATTGTATTTTAGATGAGGATGATGACGCCAGGTTGGAATTGGAACCATTTAGACGAAGCACACTTTAGCGTAAACACTAAAGTGGTGTAGATTACATCTCCTTGTATCATTTTTAAGAACAATTAGGTGCGGCCAAACCATTCACATCACATTCAGCAAAAAATTTGTTTTCCTCACTAAACTATTTCATTGTCGCCTTGCATTACTTTGCTTATAAGATGTGCCCACGCTTTGAGTGTGGCATAAATAAACTATGTTTTTGTTACAGGGTATTCGTGTGTTATTCTCAATGCATATTTTATAAACTTTACTATGCAAAAACTTGTACAAGTTTTGTGGAAAAAATTGCATTTTTTGCAAAAACGTCTGTGCTTAATTAGGTTCAAGATAATTGTTTAATAGTCATAATTACTATCTTGATATTGTCACTTTGTACATAAACTTCCATAAGTGAATATTTGAAAATGCAATTTCTGGTGCTTCTATAATGCATGCAAAATCATTTGCAAACATTTGACTATTATACAAATAAAAGTAGGTACATTGGCAAAACTTGTTCTAACCTATAAGTACCAAATAAATCCATAAACGTAAAGTAAGTACGAACAATTCTTGCAAAATACCCTGTAATAAATTCTGTACATAAAAGATAGACAACCTAATTTTCTCCGTGAAATCCTTGTACTTTTCCGATTTTATTTATTTCTTTGGTTATTTGCATAGTCAAATATAGTCTCAGCGAAGTGTCAACTTGTCGCCAGGCTAAGCAGCACAGCTTAACCTCAACTATATATCACCCGAGCAGAGAAAACATAATATATTATAGTATATAGTTACCTACGTGTAATACTTCCTAAGATTCTAGGACGGAACATCTCTTGTCATGAAAAATACCGTTAACAGAAGAGACCGGAGTACAGAAAGACCTGTGTCATACTGAGTTTTATCCTTATCAATATGAACAAGTATTTCCCAATTATTCTTATTATCAAATAAAAATGAAAAAAAAAATGAATTTTCGAACATGACGATTACAGAAAATTAAATTAAAAAATACATATTGTCCGTGTGGATAGCTAACTCTCTGTTGTGTAAATGACATTGTAGCACGGGTCTTTTCGTCCCCGGTATCTTCTGTTACCGGGCTTTTCTGTCCCACGGGATGTTCCGTCCCACTACCCTTCCTACAACTACAACATGAATAACTACTACAACATAAACGAGGATATCACAGTTACTGTTGTGTGTTACACATATTTATTTTTGGATGCATATTCGTACTACATACACATACATACAAAAAGAGAATAAAAAATGGTGTGGATGATATGATTTGCAAAAGGCGCTTTGTACGGACGCGTTCGTGTGTTTCCACGTATGAAAAAATATAAGGGAAACAAAACTCCATAATAAAATGACATTGCATTGAGTTGGACTTGTACTTATGGGTAGCAATAAAATAATAAACGAACTCCATAAATAAAAATGGCAAGTCAAGCCAAGCAAGCAAGCCGCATTCTACGTTGAAGAGATCACACTAAAAGTTGGGGACATGAAGTTAGGCCAAGCCAAAGCCCAACCCAACCTTGATTTACTCAAATGTAATGTAACGTTGTGTAAACAAACAATATAGTTTATAGGATAAGTAGATATTACAATTAGACCGCAGAACAGTACAGTTTACAGTCTTTACAGTACAGTAAAGGCGATTGGTTTGGCTTGGATTTGCATGCACATAATTCACTACGTACTTTACTTATGCGTTTGTTTTCGAACGTGTGCAAATAGACGAAACTTCCTCCTGACAGAAGTTATTCGCGTGGATGAGACACTTTCCCACATTAACTATTAGTGTTTTGTTTTTTGTTTACTGGCATCCCATTTTCTTCTCAATCCTCGAATCCTCGCGGATAAAAATAAAAATATTTTAAATTTTAAGGCGATTTCACTAACACTAAGTAAATAACCGAATTGATGTTTTTCATTTCAAATGGCAGAGGAAAATGCGGATAATGTTCTCAACGCCTGATGTTAGTAGTATGTACCTACTTGCTCTAATTGGTATCACATCGGGCCAGTTCAGGCCAGGCCAGGGTTAGAGCAGAGATAGAGACAAGTAAGTACATTCAAGTGACGAAGATGATGAGCTATAGAGAATGGAATTTCTTTGGATATTCATGTTGCGCACGACGAAGTGAACTTTATAGTCCAAACGCCAAAGTGTGCACTAAATTTTTCTCACCACATCACACTTACTATGCAGGATGAGATCAAGTGTGAGAAGATAGAAATGATTCAATACAGATTTTCGATGGCTCTATTATTATTACTAATGGCTCCGGTCTCCACTCTGACTGAGCCATGGTCTGATTAATTTGCTGCTACAGACTACAGATGCATGCTCTACCTACGTAGATTTATAGGTACACATTGTATTGTATTATATTTGAGCACAACTCGATTTGTTTTCCTAAAATTTATTAAGCTGTCATTTGATGTCTTAATCTTCACGATATAAAATGCTAAACTATTTCGCAATAGGACTAACTGTCTTCTCAGGTTTCTCTGCCTGCAGAACTTGTAATGCATAGTAGGTATTACTCTCTGCCTTTAAGCAAATGAAATCTGTGTTTCTGTCATAAATTGCTCAAGAGCCGCCAAGTAGTCGGCTTCGCTTAGCTCTGTCACTGTGAGTGAACTATTTACTTCCCTTAGAATCGTGTCCATTTTTGCAATTTCTTATCCATAGCTATAGGTAGTAGAACCAATTCGAGTGAATAGATTGATAGTTAAATTAAGTTCGTGACGAATCCAAAAATTGTGGAATAAATATGGTAATAAACTTGTGTGGACTAATACAGCGTGCACACGGATGTGTCAATATTTCAAACTACCAGTTTTATTGATCAAAATAGTGTAAATGGCATATTAGAGACATTTAT
>JAQFYC010007187.1:0-10889 GCA_034694165.1 Tomocerus mixtus
TGAAAAACAGAACAAAGATTGTACTGAATTCGATGGCACTTGAATAAAACAATTTTCAATTCAATTCAATTCAATTATTGTAGTTTCATATGCATTACCATTTTATTTCAGTCCGACACTGGCTACTCGTTGCTCAGCTTCCAAGGAAAAGTGGTTCGTAAAGAAAGAGTGGAGCGTTTTGGTAATTTATTCTGGAGACCGAGACCACCTTGTCTTCTTACTCATGTCCAAATCAAGGAAATAAAGAAAAACTTGAAGAAATACAGTCCACAGTTTGAAGCTAAGGACAGAATGAGGCTTAGCAAAGCATCCAAGGTATATTCCATTCTGCTACACCAATATTATTTGACAAATAAGTGAACGTATAATTATGACTGACTTACTTCAACATCATTTTTTTAAACTTAGGAAATGCTTACCAAACGACAAGGCATTGTCGATACTTGGAAAGAGTACCGAACAAAGAAGGAGGAACAATATGTTGTTCAGAAGAGCAAGCGTATGCTTCTGCGAAACAGTAAGTCAAAAACAATTTCATTTAACTTTATTACCTAATAAATAGTATAGTATAGGGACTTTAAGAATATGCTATGTTCATATTATGCTTCCTTCTTATTTTAGACGTGGACACTGACGAGTTGGAGTCAGACAAAACCTCAATGCACGAAGAAACTATTGAAGTCCTTATTAAGGAAGATTCCACAACTATTGAGGAGTGATCATTTGAATTTTGACGTATTCCCTTTTTACAATCGAGTTTTAGTTAGAATATATTGGTAGTGGTGAACTTTGAACTGATCATATTATAGTGAATCAAGTAATCTGTCTTGATACTATTTTCGAGAAGACAAAGCCAAGAGTAACGAAAGTTTTTTTTTGAAATATATTGTGTTAAGCTGTGCTAGTTTCAGTAAAATATTTATCTGCTGTAGATTTAGATAAGGAACTCCTTGATTTTGATTATTATTATTACTGTTTCTATAAATGTAATGATTATGAATACTTAAATACATGCAGAATTAATTGTAAAACCCTAACTTGACTAAGTGAAGTAAAAATATTAAATCTGAAGATTGTGCAATTCAGATTTAAGAGAAAGATGATTTACTGCATCTTGATGCTTAGTGTGTTGAGGGACACAAGTTCTTATCACCGACACCGACTGGTAGAATATAGCAACTCCACAGTTAAAGAGCAAGAGCTTTTTAACCCTTTTCAGAATTGCAATTATTACATTAATGTTTGTCACTTAATATTAATAATGGTATTAGACTTACTACGTAATAAAATACTGTATTATTCAATAGTCCCTATTAATTGACTTTTTTCGTTTTCTTTAATTGTATGCAATTAAGATTTAAGCATCTTTAGATTTTTTAATACAAATTTTTATTTAATGTCAAAACGGTTTCACAAATCATTATCATTATATATATTGTTTACCTTTTGCATTTAAATGTTAACAAAGATTTCACAATTTAATATTACCATATATTACTTTATACTTTGTACATATATACATACCTTGCTCAATTACAGAAGATTTGATTATTTAATGTTTATCAAAATTACATGTGCTTGGAGAATTGGATTATATTTTAGATCATTATCAAGCAACGCATACCTGCAGAACCGTAGGAATGAGATCCTTATCAATTCATTTCCTGATCCTCCGACTCTTCCTCAATATTTCGTTTCACTCCTCGAGTGGAGGGTACCTCTGGGGTTGAGATGAGGGGAACAGTATGCATGGCTTTAATTATTGGCTCGTATTCTCTTAGTTGAGCCAGAAATCCATCATTTGGACAAATGCAAAATCGCTTAGTCTGGACGTACTTCTGAGCCTCTTTGCAATTTGCCCCGAATCTCCACATAAGGTATCCAATGACAAATGCAGGTGATCTGGAAGATCCATTGTTTCCATGAACCAAAGCCTTTCCTCCGTTATCCAGGCATCCATCAAGGAATGCATTGACATTTCGTAAATGCGAAAGAATATTCTCATCTTCGTTGTCTGCCACTTCGACAACAAGGTATCTAAAATGATCGAGATGGTTGGCACGAATCAATTTTTGCTCCAATTTTTGTCTAACGCAAACGACGTGAGTCAACCCGGCAGCTTTCATTGCATCCAGACTCGCAATTGATGCTGATGCGTATGGTCCAAGATACAAGTTGGGAACGATCTCTTGCATTGATCGCCGCATGGCATACTTCCAGTCATCTTCGTACTCTAAGGCAGGCAGCTCTGGATACATAGGCTCCTCGTAGTAATTGTTTGCAGAGTGATGCTGATGACTTTGGCTGGTCTGTGCCACGGGCAGGTCCTCATCCATTTGATCATTATTGTTCGACATGGTCAAAAAAAATTTGTGGAATTCTTAATGCTTTTGTTTTTTAATTAGCAAAATAGGAACAGTCTACGAAACTAGCTAAAACATGCAAAAGCGGTTGTGGGAAACAAAGATACTAATTACGATGCAAATATATTTGCGAATTATGTAGAGCATTCAATACAAATAGCATAGAACATTTATATGATACTGGCAAATCTCCCAGTCTTATATAAGGAGCCTCGGTAGAGTTACTAGAGTTGTCCATTTTGTTTGAAGCATTAGGTGCCTAGTAGGCAGTAATATATAGGTGCCTGGAAGTTGGTATCGGCATGGATACCTGTTTCCGGTAATATTATAAACCTACGGAATAGAAGGCACGATACGATGGTGTAGTCATAGGAAAATAATTTTGCAGGGCTTCACATAAAAGTTCTGTGTAGTGTGTATTGTGTATATTTTTCATTTCAACCTTTCCAGATATATTTGTGTTCATTATATTTGCTGTAATCCACATTCTTATTGTTTCTACTTTAGTAAGATGCGATTTTATGGAAAGTTTATTTTCAAGTTTACGTAAAGACGTTTGCTAAATAAAATTTCTTTATAACTAAATCGGGGACTCAACCTGAAATATTACAAGATATGTGAGCAAATTAAGGTTAGGTAATTCTATAAAGGGTCAATAAATTGTTTTTAGCTTAGGAATAATCGAGGTGAACACCTGAATGCCTTTTATTACCTTATTAAGTATGTATACAGTTTATTGAAAACTTGCTTCTAATGAGTCAATAAACCCTCCACAATATGCGGCTTGTATTTAATTTTAAACCATTACATTGATTTAATTTAACAACAAAAATTCACAACACAAGACAAATTAAATAACTGGTTGCTATATACAATACAAAAGATGTTTACGAATGTATACATTGTTAAATTATGTATGCATATATATGTAGGTAGATGAGCCAGCCTCATACCTCAGGGCGGGCCAAGGCCAAACGAAAAATGTCTTAGAAGTTTACTAGTTAACACAATGGATTTTGCTGGCGTATAGTAAATTACATAATGTGAAAAACTGATACCGATGTCTAATATCTAACGGTTTAAAGAATTCTAATTTAGTAAATAAGTAAGTATACTGCTCTAGTATATTTGTGACTGCGACTAACAATTTAGCTTAAATGTCCATCAGAGTTTAAATTCCTGCCGAGTGTAGAATAGAATGTAAGCTTTACATTTAGCCACCATAGATTCTTCGATTGGCTTCACAATGGAGTCATTAAAGTGATACCACTGACTGTCCTTCTTGGCAAATGCTGTGTAATGTCCAGATCCCACACTAAAATTGAAAATTACATACAATTATTAGTACACTAACATTTCTGCGTTTAAAGTTTCTCCTTTTTCCAGCGAAATAGTCTATTTTCAGGATATAGTATTTTACCCAGAGCCGTGATGAACAATGACTGCAGCTAAATCATAAAGGTTACATCCTGATGATCCACGCGTACCATGAAGATTTTTTAAAATATATCCAGACATATCTAAGGAGGTTAACGGAAATTGAACATATTGATCTAGTTTCGTCCTCAAATAGTTTGACCAGCGGAAGCGTTTCAAATGCAAACATAATACCTAAGAATCAAACATAGTATTAAATAATATGCTTATTATTAAAATATAATTCATTGGATATTTATAATGCAACAGTTTTGGAGAAATTGTAATGTACATTTGGGAGCCTTCGAATCCAAAATCGTTTCGTTGACTTTTGTCGGACTTTACAATTAGAACAAAAATACATATCACTGTCCACGAGTTCCTCTATATCCACGAATCTAGAAAGACAATCTTCTAACTTGGAGTCACCAGAATAGCAAGGAATGTCAAGCGAAAGGTCTAAAAATGGATCATGCTTTTTGGATTCCATTCCACAGCAAGAGCAACGAACCTGCAGACAAAATCAAATGACGAATTAGGACTGTGACTGTAATGTATGCGAACTAAAGCTAATTAATTTTATTCATTGGGCAAATTCTAGTTTTATTGCCACTATTTGTATTATATTTTCAAATCAATTAAAAAAATATTTATCCACCTCCAACTATCATTATAATTTATAAATAGGGTTATTTGAAGTGAAACACACAGTTACTCACTTCATTTTGAAGGGTTCCACCAAACACTGATGTCACTATGGAATTTCGTCCAGTAAAAGGATACCCAGCAGCAACAATGCCTTCAGACTTACCACTTTTAATAACATTGGCATACCTACTTTTTTGATGCATTCCATTGCTACTATTCCAAGCAGAGTGTGGAACAAGAAGCAGTAATTCCGTATGCAAGCGATCTAACATGTATCTCAAGAACTCATGAGCGTCTTGTTGTTGATAACCTCGAAATCGAGGCATGACTTCCCATATTATTGCAAAAAGAGCATCGGGCGATACCGCCGAGGAACCCGTCGTGTTCAAAGAAATTAAGATTTTTCTTAGTTCGTCAGTTAAGAATTCCTCAGTTCGAAAATCTCTTTTTATGTCAGGACACTCTGTTTCTTGACTTTTGGGGGCAGCGACGACATTAACACTTTTCCCAATGTTACTGTTACTTGAAAAGGAAGAGGTGGTGCTACTAATGTGATTTAGGGTTGAATTTTTTGTTGAGAGGAGTCCATTTTTTCGAGAGCGAGTTGAATAAGTAAAAGGTTTCGGCAATACCCCATTCGTTCCATCCGAATTGTTCAGTCGAAGTTGTTCAGGTGGCGGGATAGAATTCATGTAGAATGTAAACCCTCGAATTTTGCTATATTTAAAAATTAAAATGAATGATATATTTGGTATGTACATTTCCGGGCTTCCAAACAGTAAATGCAGATTTACACATTATCTATAATTTAATGCTATTTTACTACTTTAACTTACCTTAAAGACTGAAGCACACTATTCATAAAGCAAGAATTTCCTAAATTCCTCAGTCCAACTACACCATGTTTTACGGTTTTTGGGCAGTTTAGTGACGCACTAAGTCTGACGACATTATTGGGGAGGCTAGCAATGCTTTCATGATTTTCTTTTGCTTTTGTCCCTCTAGTTTCAATTACATTCCCAATTAAACTATCGTAGCTTTTATCTTTGAAGTTGGAGTCTTGACTTTGATTTTTGCTTTCACGCACGGTCTCTCTTTCTTCGACTAACTTTGGTTTTTTCTCACTGCTTCTAATAATTTTGAGATCACTGCGACCACTATCGCTGGCTCGTTTTCTCACTTTTTCGGGGTAAGATTTGCCATTCGTATTTAATTTAATTTGATTACTAGTCCTCTTACGTTTTCGACTACCATTACATTTAGGTTTTTTATTTTCTACACCAACACTAGAACCTACTCCCCGATCCCTTGACGAAGAATTTTCCGTAGAATTGGATGAAGCAGAGTAATCTGTATCGTCGTCTTTCGCACCTGAAATTTCTGAAGACGAGGAGGAGGAAGACAAATTGTCACAATCTGAGCCTTCAAAATTGGAGTGATGAGCATTTAGTCTATCAAAAAGTCGTCCTGGAATGGCATGGCTATTTGCAATATAGTCGTCGCATACGTAACAAAAGGCTCCAAGGTTGTGACAATCCACACTTATGCAGTGCTTCGCCTGTTCGTAATGTTCCTTAGCATGGCCTTTTATGTAGCGACCACAGTGAACAGCGCCACAATCAACGCAAAGCCAAGGACTTTCTTCCGATTTGCAGACTAAAATTGAGAACCAAAGTATTTATTTATAAATATTCAATTCAATACATGCTGATATTGCATACACTACATAATATATACATATATTATGTATTTATATAGCATCAACTAAAGTTTTGACTCAAAAAGAAAGTTTTATACAGTTACTGATATGGAAAAAGTGAAAGCAAATGCTTCCGTAATTTACTAGGCACATAAATACAAGGATGAAAAGTGGAAAGGGCAATCTAGAACAAAAGTATTTACCTGCACACATAAACGGCTCAAGATGTACAGGAACTCGTTGACTACATTGCTTAACATGGGGACAGTCCATTTCAGTTTAGATGCTCTAGTCGAGATGATTAAGCTAAGCTTGTTGGGTGCTTGAACTTCGGTACAGTGTACAGTCGTACAGTGGACGCCTCTCCTTAATTTTTCGATCTAATAGTTGTATCGTAAGTATCGTAACTGATTGAGGAAGACCATTTTGTGTTACTTTTACCTAGAGTTTACAGAGTTAAAACATTCTTCTTTACGTGTGAAGTTGAGGGGAGGGAGCGCCTGGTCAGTCTGATAATTACGCAAGCGAGGGGTTCAGTGGATATGGTCACGTCAAAAAGTCAACCATTTAACTTACCTTTCCCAAGAATTACAATTACCATTACTGAGGCCTTGTCAAAATGGCAATGTCCTTTGTAAAGAAAATTATATGCATACTAGAAATATGCAATGAATATAAAAGAAGAGTGTAGTGCATACCTACTTAAGACGTATCTGAGATGAGAATTTCATTACCCGACCCGAAGAAAATTGTACCCTCCCCGAACCCCACCCACCCGTTTTATGAAAAAGGACCCAAGCCTGGCCTGACCCGCTATCGGACCCGATTGAGTATATACAATTATTGCATTACTTTGACACTGTTTTCTTTGTTAACTCTAAGTGCTAGATTGTGCAACCTTTATTCCATCAAAATTATCGGATAGGTACCCTCAGAAGTTCTACCCCACCCGAACCCGGCCGATCAAAATTCTACCTGATCCCGATGTCGTAGCTAAATAGAACCCGAACCCGATGTCGCGTACCCGATGTACGTCTCTAAATACCTACCTATACCAAATATCCTTGCTAATCACTATCGTCTGTCGAAATCGTCCAGTTGCCAGTTTCAGTTCTCTGTCCAATCCTTCCAAAGTAAGCACAAAATGGTCTCTTTACTGTTTACTATAATCGTTGCGTGCCAATTAAAACCTGGAATTTAGAAAAGTATATTTTACTTTTAACATTTAAGATTAATCTAGTCAATATTAATTTACAGACAACAGACAACAGAGCAGCAAAGCAACAGATCTGAGCTAACTTGGATAAAACAGACATTTGTAAGGTCAAGGTTAAAGGTCAGTTACACGAGTCACTAGCATTCAGCATCACTGTTTACACGTACCCCAGTATTTGGTATTTACCCCAAATGGCAATTATGTAATTTTTAAATAGACTGGTGAACAGTTAAAATAAAGACATGTTTGTCACTACGTACGTACTTAACTTAATTATTCAATACTTGTCATTTTACCGCCAGCATTTGGAATTCATTCCTTAGATTATTGCAAAAATAAAATTTTGTAATTATCAATAAGAAAATCAACTCAACGGTTAATCAAAAATATCGACTAATTATTAGTTTTACAAGCAACAATAATTCCAATGCTATGTGTTCATAAGTACAATGTACAAAGACCAAAACTTTTTATTACCTAATAAAATTTCGTTTTTCTTTCAGTCTAATTTTTTAAGTCATCTAGCCAATATCTTCAGTTCAGCCAGCTCCATTCCATACCAGGCAAATAAGAGCAGTTTTCGAAAAACAGATTTTAATGTAGAAGAAGCGTACACTGTTCTACTCTTATATAATGTACTAAATACTTATACTAAATATACCACATCCAATCAATTCCGTCCAACTGCAGCTATACAACTTGCCTGATGCAAAACATATTGGATATACTAAAACACTGCAAACCACTAAACTTATATTGCAATAGGACGGCGTTGAGTTAACATCGAGGGCGGAGTCGCAGAATAAGAGGAGAGGTGCAGCGTGCGCGCGCAGAGATTTGCTTCGCAAAACAGTGAAACAGTCATCTAGTCATCTCATCAACAGACATGTCTTACACTTTTGTACGGCAGCACCGTATGTTCTATATTAAAACCCCAGGCAGTTTGCAAATGTATATTTGCATTTTGAATGCAATGAAAGACTCTGCTGTCTTCAATCGTAGTCAGATGAGAAGGACATGGGGACTGTAGCTTCCCAATACGAAATCGTGAAATGAAATTAATTTTTCTGTACGAAATCCAGAAAAGAAGGAAAACTTTGAAAAAAATGAGTTACAAGGGGATTTTATGTTCGTTTTCTATGCTTTATGTCCCGAAATGACCTAAAAACGTAAAAAATTATTTGATTATTTGCTGTCGCAAATTTTTAGAAACCGATTTCTGGATGCGGATATGCTTCAATCTAACTACAGATTTGTTGGCGATGGGGTCATAGCCATCAGTTGAATCAGAGAACAGAGAGCTTATTTTTTTAGAGTTAAATGGTAAGTTGTGAGGCCCCTACACTTGTCTAATTCCCAGGTAGTACCATAAATATAGCTTCTTGTACACAAAGAAAATAACCTTAAGAAGGCTTGCAATCCAATGCAACATTAAACGCCACATAAAGCCCTCATATAGTATCCTAGAATCATTTTGTTTTGATGCGTGTATCTGCCCGTCAAACTTATATTAAGGTAATTTTTCAAAATTTTCCCAATATTCTAGCCAGGCAATCCTCTAGGTCCGACATTGTGCTAATCTAGTTTTATGCCACACAAAAGTAAGTATTATGCAACTTTGCATTATACTTTATTTACTTTACACCTTTAGGTATCCCCACGCAAAAGTCAGTAGGCGCTCAAAACGTCCCCAAGGAGGAGTAATGCGTTCCTTGAAGAACGCTTTCTTACGCAAAAGTACTACAAATTCCATTCAAACTAATATTTAATCTTTTCAAAGCTCTAAATTTTATGCCAGTGTCAATTTTATGCAGTGAAAAAGACGGTAGAATAGTCTATTATTGGTACACTATATTATCCATGGAAACGAAACATAGGTGTGAAATACATTAGCGAAGTGCATGTTGTCATTTCTCTCTCTCTAACTTACGAAGACTCGGGGTTGGGATCGTGTTGAATTGGAATTTCGCTCGAGAGCGAAATTCCAATTCAACACGATCCTTGTCATGCCACACATCGGGGCAAAAATTTCTAAAAGTGGATTGCTAAGCGTATTATCATAGCCCTTACAATTTCAAATGTGAATGCGAGCATCTATATTATTCTATATCAAAGGCATAGAAGGAAACTTTCCTAGCTTTGTTCTACTGATTATTTCTTTATTTTTTCATTCGTGATTGCTGACTGATATTTGAAACTGTCAACGCGATTGTATTGGTATTGCATTGCATTGGTAGTTTTAACAATGTTTCTGGTGGCCACTGTACTGGGTATGATGCAACGTTTACAGAATTTACGGTACTGTGCTGTTGGATTCGTCTTTAGGAAAGAATAGGTTGACTTGACGTAGGTAGGTATTTAGACTAAAGGACTCACACACTTATATACCAGCAGCAGCGCAGCGCTAAGCTTAGACATGGCACAGCAAGCAGCTCAGCTCGAAGCTATATATTATAGGCAAAAGGTCTGTAGCTTCATCTATAATATTATTATGATCTCCTTGCCTTTTGCCTTGTAGGGAGCGTACATTACTACGAGGACGAGGACTATCTTTTCCGCTTTATGGGCCTGTTTTTTTTTATTCCGTCAGCAACAATTTTGATTGTTTGAAATGGGACCCATTCACAAATATTTGTTTGTATTCCGTTACAAATACAAATAATTGGATTTGTTTCCAAATCTAATTGAACTTAACTTACCTAGCACTTAGCACCCGCAGAACAGGCAGGCTACTGGGGTAGTAGTAGTATGTGTGATTGTGTCCGATTTTATGATGCTTATTGCTGGGGTATTAAGTCTATTTACTTCCCCACCAGATATTTTTTTGGGGGTTTTAATTTGCTATTGTCTACAGTTAAGCTTGTTTCAAAATCTTTAGGTTTTATGTGTTAGATGTAAGGGCCGACAAACTGTTACCCACAAGAATTTCGTCACACCAATATTGTGGAGACCGAATCTTTACTGAAAATTCTGAAAAAATAGAGACTGCAATAAAAAATGTTTAAGATGGCAACATTGACAAAAACGTACATCTTATCTCGAAAGGTTAAAATTGAATGGACAATTTGACAATTTAAGAGAAACTCATTCCTATTCTTTTATGAAAAAAGTTCTAAAATTTTCTAAAAATTCATGGTTTAATTCTCAATGAATGTAAATAATGGCACACATTACAATTTTATATTAAAACTGCGTAAAAATATGTACACGTCAAGATATTTTAAGTTTTATATTCGTATCTAATGCAGAATTAATGTACATTGAAAGAACATTTAATTAAATCCCTTGAAAGATAATTTGTCCTTACAACTTGAAATAAGACGTGTCTTATATCCGAAGTCAATTTTGTATAAAGTGCCCCTCCCTTATTCCCTTCCACTATACTACGGCTACAAAATACATAATGTCTATCTATAATATGCTCTCTCTATATAAGGAATACCACAATAATGCAATTGCATTACTGCTACATATGAATACCTCACAGCAAAAAGGGTGAAACAGCCGTTCATTGATTTAGAAATTTAAAATATCATAATATCTATAG
>JAQFYC010007188.1:0-10887 GCA_034694165.1 Tomocerus mixtus
CAGTAAATCAAAAGATTTGTCACAGTGTTGACAGTGGTAAAACTTAAAGTTGTTAATATTATGTATACTTTCCATATGTTGACGTAGCCTAATGAGAACTTTGGTTTCATATTCACAGTGTGTACATTGATATTGGCCATTTACAGTCATATTGTTACTTCTACTCCTCTTATTCCTCTCCAATTTGTTGATAGGGGCGGAAGATGTTCTCTTCTTTTTCCTTCCATTCTGTACATTTTCACTATCCATTTCTTTTCCAACTGCGATCGAGCCAAAAGGGATCTCTTGTATTAAATACAATCAGTAGACAAATAGTCAGTGCCTCATTTTTTCGTTGTCAGTGGGATACAATCCTCCACACGTAGTTTATTCATGACTATTCACGAGTTATACCTACCACCTACGAAAATAAAAGAATTAGGTTGAATAAAATACAATAAAATAAAATTAGTAATCATATTTGTAAGTTGGAGTATTGTTAAATTATTATTTACATCAACATTGCTTACTCTGACTCTAACTGTGGCTCCTTCATGGCAATTTTTACCATAAACAACAAGCTGCATGCTGTAGTCATCATAAATTCTACATTCAACGTTATAAATATATATATATGCATCATTATTAACTAAATATGTAAAATATAATACAAATAAAATAATTAAAACTTAATTAATAAATTAATTATAAATACTTTTTAGGTCTTACCCAACTCCTGTCGTCGCCTTGCACTTGCAGAAGCTTTGTAACGAAAAAAATTATAATGACAGGATAAAATGAGATTAAAATGTATTTATTTATTTACAATTTGCGTACACACGAATGACTGACTATTATAGTAGTAAACTGGAGAAAAGTTTAAAAGCTGATAGATTGTGGGAAAAGTACGGCTATTTTTGTCGCAAACTTTAGACGGAAATGGAAATATAGCCCCTTCTATAGTAATCTCTGGGATGCGGAAAGCTGGATGAGCCATGAATTTATGAGACATGAGACGGATCATGATTTTATTATGAGATCCAAGATCCAATGTATGAGATTTAGTTCTGATTTAGTAAATGTGATGTGAGACGTAAGTATGACGAATTGCAAGCCGCAAGCTCCCGAGTAGGAGTGTGGTGTTTGACTTCTTTCAATCTGAGACACTGAGACTGACTATTTACTGTTGTATTATAGCATATTACTACCTATTACCTATGATATGATAACAAATTAGTCTCAGAAGAGCCTCATATAAAGATCAACACTAATAACAAACGGCAAACACTATCTAGAAAAGGATGAGATTATAAATTATAATAATAATTATATGAATGTAAATGCATTCACCCAATTAGTTCAAGAATGCCTATTTACTTATCTGCCTTTTAAGTTGGTACAATGACGTATTGCAGGCTATTTAATGTTAAATATTTAATGCTTTAGTTCAGAATCTTTGAATGTGGTGTAAATGTAAAATGCTGTATTATAATACCTATATTATGTAATATAAAAATATAAGAGCAAAAGGGGAGAATCTTCTTGACTTTGATGCTAATTTTTAATTTTCTAGGGCATTTTCGATCGGTATTCTGTCTGGGATTTAAAACTAAATATTATATTATAAGAAAGATTGTAAAAACATATTCAAGTACCTACACATGTTTCAACTTTTTGTAAGTCTCCGGATTATTTTTTACATGTCGCAGTGGATTTAGATGTGGATTATGAAGATTGGCAGTCTTGCGTTTATCATTTATATTGCGTGTTGTGATACATTATTACTATTATAAAAGATATTGAACTCAATAAATATTAATGCGTGTCAGTGCGGTATACTATTTTAGTCTTTATGTATAAACTTTGCACTTCGTTGCAAAATGTGTGAACTACACAACATAAATATGATTGAACATGTAGTTTTTCATGTAGAATTTCCCGACTTAATACTAGAATACCATCCACACGTAGTTTAACACTGACGCTAACTTGTTTCTTAAGGCCATTAGCAATTTAATGAAATGCAATAAAGAATATTATATGCATACATTCACGCTCATGCATGTGGATTACTACACGAAAACGTATTGCTCCATGGAAATTTGTGCACGTGGAGATCCATGGACAATATTTAAGATATCAAAATAGTTTCCTTTTGGGAAAAACTGTTTGCTAGCGTTACTAGCTATGTACAACTGTATAGCTTGAGATAAGGTCATTGTTATTTGCATTCAACTGTGAACACTCCTCGATTCTGTTTTAAAGTTGAATTTTAAAATGTTTGTGAAAAAAGAAAATAGACTGAAAAAGATTATTTTATTTCCTTTTGGTATCATATTTTCAATAGTTTTTGTGTTTGGTTCAGTATCTCTTGCATTATTTTCGTTAGTTCCGTTCTTTTTATACCGTAAGTTAATTATCGTCATTGCTAAATGGATTATGCCAGGATCTCAGATTCTAGCTACGCAAGACAATGCACTGGCCAAAGGAAATGTGTATCGACAAAGGGATCAGTATATCCTTGCCCAATGGGATTTCGAAGGCAGAATTAATTGGAAGGAATTTTTGGAAATGTGGGAGGAAAGAGTAATGCAAAAGAAACGTGATGGACGATTTCAATTCCCAGAATTCAAAACTTATGTCGAAGCTTTTAAGGGCTATAGTTTCTTCAGAGAAGACAAAAAATTCGATATAAAAAACCATATCACAGTGTACAAGGATCCAGACCCAAATGCAGGGCCAATAAATATAAAAAAGCTGGACAGAATAAAGCAGGACTTTTTACATGAATTGTTCCAAATGAAAAGGAGTCCCTGGAAAATCCTCATTGTGAATAATTACATAAAGAACGGGAAAGAATATTCCGTGATTTTTAATAAAGCTCATCATTGTTTGGGAGACGGTTACGTAGGACTGCTCGTCTTTTGGAATTCTTTATTCTTGCAAAAACTTGAGGACTTACGCCCTCCAAAATCGGCGGTGAAACAAAATGCGTTTACGAAAATTGTTGTAATAGTTTCGGCTGCCTTTGACTTTTTTAGAATATTTTTTCGGAAAGGATATCAGCTGGTTTGTGATCAGGATAAGCTTTTCGATTTTAATTCGTGGCATGACTCGGATAATAATTCAGATAGGGTTTATTGTACACAGAGACCAATCGATACATATCTCGTTAAGGAAATTAGTAAAGGATTAAATGTCAGTGTCACCACTGTGCTTCTAGCAATTTCATCAGGGGCTCTAAGAAGAATGATGATCGCTAACGGATTAGAAGCACCAAAGGATCTAAGGACTGTGTACTCACTCCCATTGCCAAATCATCCAGACCGGCTCGCAACACACGCGTAACCACTTAACCTTTATGTTTATAACAATTTTCCATTACACATTCTTCATAATATATTTTACTGAAGTCTTAAATATTAAATAAATGTTTCATTGGAAATTATTTTTGTTAATTATATTCAGGAGTGTCACTCAATTTATGTTAAACATAAAAAACTCGGATGATAAAAAGAGACTGCAATCTATTGAATTTGAAATGAAGAGAGCGATTCGCACTGTCCTCCTCTTCGGAGCACATTTTGGGATGTTCCTATTAAAATGCGTCCCATTTTCAACTAATAAATTTATAGCACGTAGTAAAGCAGGGAGCACAATGTTTACGGCCACCGTTCCCTTTCCTCCCCTTTCGTCAGAAGACTTAATTTTCTTGGGATGTCGTTTGGATGCATTCTATTCAACGTGTGAAATTATAGTCTACAATCTATGTAAGTACTAATCCACACCAACCGATTTAGTTTTCTTTTAAATAAATGTTTTCCGTGGTCCATCATGTAATGTTACAATGTAACGAATATATTTATTATTCTTTCAGCTGCAAGTGTTAATATTGTCAAGTATAAGCAATCCTTCTATTTCAATTACGGAATTCAAAAACATCTACTTAAAAAGGAGGACGACATTTATGATATAGAAAAATATGTTTTAGAAGAGCTCCATCACCTAAGAACGCAAATTATTGTCTGAATGCCATTAATCGTACATATATGCTACATAGAGATCTACATAATAGCTATGATATATATATAATAGTATAACTATGATAGCTTAAAGACCTTAATCTATGTATGCTACATACTTAATTACTTAATAGGCTAAAGGTAAGTTAGTAAAAGTTTGATTACTTGATTTTTGCTGCGCTGATCTGTTGCACAGATAATGAATAAAAATGAATTATATAATATGTAGCAGAAAGGTTCTTACTTCTTACATATTCAGCAGGTGCGCAAATATTTTGTCATTTATTATTTTCTCACAAAATGGAAACTAATATGTTTTCTTTAAATGGAAGTTTTGTGTAATAAACAATATTTGTTTCAGTAATTTAATATGTATGTATGTCTGAAAAGTTTTATTAAGTTCCCTGAGGGTTATAAGCCCATGGAACAATTTTTATCATTATGCGTAATGCATTGGCGACAAGTTTGAGCGACTATTTCATTGCAATACATTGTTATCCAGATACGCAAATTTTTAACATTTATAATTTGTTGATGGATTAATTGTAGTATTATTTTTGTTATTGATTATTTATATTTGGATTTATTATTTATGTCGTGTCATTAAATGAAAGCATTCTATTAGCTTTGAATTTATTAATCATTTGACTAGAAAAACTAAAAAGATGCCATTCTTAGAAGGAATAGCGCATAAATAAAAATTAAGGTTTGAGTAGAACCTTGGGGTTAAATAAAATGCATCGAACAATATTTCACACCAATAAACAATCAATTTCCGCAAATTCCAAATAGTTAACAAAGCTGTAGGGCGTAACACCATTGTGTTTCTTTTCATAAGAGAAGTTTTCTGTTTTAAGTCCGGAGATGATTTCTATTCGGGTGACGTATAATAGCTTCATATAGCAATGACGCGAAATAATGGCAATTGGATTTTGTAGCGTGATAACCTTTAATTAAATAATTCTCGTCTTTAATCCAGATAAAAATATGTTGGATGGTATCTCCCTTCATTCCGCTCTTCGGCTCCCTTCCTTCTGGCACGACAGTCCCATCTCGTTTCTTGCCACGATATTTTTGTTTCACAGAGTCCAAATCTGTTGAGCGCTGGACGCAAATCCCTTCCGTATCCTTTTCAAACGACCAGTACCAATTGGCGGATTTTACCACAGTAAATTCATGCCAGACTCCAAACCACTTCGGGAACCAGAAAAAAAGGTTTTGTTTTAAAATCCATACTGTCTCAATTTGTTCATCAGTTCCCTCAACTTGGCTGAAGTAGCTCTCCAACGTTGTATGCTTTATTTTGATGGGAGAAGAACCCGGTTGTTGGGCGTCAGGGGTGAAAAACAAAGTGGAATCCCAATTACCGCCTTTTGCTCCTGCTATATCATGGCTAAGAAACCAAGGAGTTATAATAATTATTTTTTCTTAGCGTGGTCACAACGAAAAAAAACATGTACGAGATATTTTCAAGATTACCTGGACATTCTAAAGGTTGTTTTCCCTTTACTACGCTGCGCACCTGAAAGTTTAGTCAAAACCAACAATATTTAAAATATTCAATATATTATATTCAAAATATGATCTGCTAGCTAGAACTTCAGATGTATATCACCGAGGTTGCTAAAACGCCATGCCTTTTTTCTAGGCCTATAACATTCCTCTCTCACTCACTCCCATGAATGTATTGACAACGATACATTAATAAGGATATCGAAACATTTTGTTTGGATTAGCGGTCAGGAAAATATAACAAGTAGTAGAGTAACGCTTGCTTAATATATTTTATTTATCACATGCAACCACAACCAATTAACACACTAACTAAGAACACTCACATATAGGGTAAGAATATCGTTTTAACATTAATAACTTTTTCCACAAAATTTCACAACAAGGATGTACAATTTTTCATTGCCACACATTACGTATTTAATTTTTTTTTGAAAACGGTAGTCAGGGACATAATATGGCTCATATTTTATGTACTCCACCATGCTAAATACATTTAGAACCAACCCAAATTGGAATTACATAAAATTGCATAAATACCAACTGTTACTTTCATGGCCCAAAGTTTCAGGCCGTTTTGTCTGTTATCATGGGTAGCTTAACATTAGTTAGTTATTTTTTAAGTTCAAAATAACGCATTCAATTCACTATACAAATAATTGCGTTAATTACGAATATCACAGGTTTATAGGTTTTGAACATATTGCTAATTATATGTGCATAGGGGTTGACAAACACTCGCACACTCAATTCAATCACTTTATCTGGTATATTGTATTGAGCATATAATATAATTTAACGAATATCGTAATGTTATTAAATATCAAATGAAAACTATACTACTACACTAATAAATATAATATTCACTATATCTTTCCTTGTAATACTACTTTTATTGAATAATTATTATTTATTTAGCATGTCCGGTTTTGTGCTTTACCTTTTTTCAAGAAGTGCTGAGTGCTGGCTTCCCTTATAATTGAAATGCAATAATAACGATATTATCATTAGGATAACAACTTTCAGCTGTTACCAGACTGCTGCAACTGCAAGTAACTTGACTCCACGAAGTTGTAAAGGAGTAAAGGACTGTCTACAAGGTGACTAAGTTACAAACTGTTACAACTCACTCAGAATCTCGCTGATTCAACTCAACTCCTCTCGACTCTCTGCATCTCTCTCCAGTCCAGTGTCTCAGTTGTAAATATCTTATCTTGTTCAGTGGGGCAGGAATTCTGCTCCACTTGACGTCATAGCCAAAATAGCGAAAAGCGTACACGTAATACACAACACCAATATCCACAAACAAAACAATTTTACATAGAAATAGTAACAGATGCCGAAGGGAACTGTGAGCTAAAAGATCATTTTTGGGGTAATGAGTTTTGTAGACGGATCATATAAAACCTTAGACCAAAATGTAGCTGTAAGAGCATGTAAGTTACGAGCATGGATGATTATAATATAATGAATGATATATAGTCATAAGCAGATCTGCCATTCCACCAAAAATGCTAATAAGAAAATAGTTATATTATGCACAGTGTATATCGTAAACAATTTGGTGTACCATTATACATATTAGGTTACTAAATGTTATAAATTAAATGAGCTGTAAACATAAATAATATCTATAGATGAATGTCATTCCGGATGTTAAGACCTAATCATTACCTTCGATTTTAAAGCTTGTGTTAATCTAACGAGATAATCTCTCCCCAAAAATACTCTCAGTAGTAAGTACAAAGTAACAACTACATACCAAACGGTGAGAAAAGGAAATATAGTACATAGTATTGTAAATTTGTTTATTTTCTTGCATTTTATGTAAGATATAACAATGACAAAGTAATCCAATTTATTTCAGGCAAGGAAGCAGAAAATATAGCTGAAGTCAAAAATATAGAGAACGTATTTATAAATAATTTAAAATTAAAAGTTTCAATGAAAATTATTTAGATGTGAAGTGAATACTTAACAGGAATGTTTTCAATCGTTTACATTAAACTTCATGGAATATGCGTTTTAGATTTTAGTTGTCACAAGCATTGGTGTTCCCATTTTAGCAACACCAAGAGCATCTTTCAATTCTTGACTGCGAGCGCTTCTGGCCAGACTTGCTGAAATATATTCCTGAGCTGCTTTGTGTCCCGTGAAAGGAATTTCCAATTCCGAAATCGATCTTTTCCCAAAAACGCTAACAACTTTGTCAGAAACATCAGTGAAAAAATTCGCCACAGGTTGACCGACATTATTTTTGAAATCCTCTGTAAATGCCTTCGCAGCTTTTTCAACATCAACCTGGGAAGATCGTTTTTCCCTTCCGAATAGCCCTTTGGTGTCTGTCCACATTTTCTGAAAGCAAATTCCCAAAATATGGATGGCGTCTGTAGTTTTTGTTTTTAAAACCGTCATGGTTTCCCTCCATCCATGTGCGTTTGAAATATTTTTGCAAAAGTTCGAAAAGTTTTGCAAAGTCTCGGATCCATTAGGGCAGTGAGGTTTCAAGGACATCACAGCTTCTTTATATTTTCGCGCTGTTTCCAAAAGCTTGTAGTTTTCTTTTGTCGAGTTTGAATCACCTTTTGAAATTTTCGGAAATTTTCCTAATGAATTCTTAGACGATTTTCCTTTATCAGTTCCATTGCTAGTTCCAGTTGTAGAAATAAATACATTGGTTTCCCTAATGATGGTTATTGGACGCTGTTTAGGAGCAGGAGTTGTTGTTGGTTTAGTAATGATTATGGAAATAGGTCGCAATTGGATATTCTTGTGGAGTATTCCCAACATTTCGCCTATTCTGTTTAAGTTAATTTCAGGTTTTGTTGGGAGATGTTCAGTTTGAGTTTCTACTTCCGGGATTTTCAGTTTCGCTTGAGGAACTAAACGCTCTCCATCAGTCAAAGCAGGGTGAAAGTGGATATCTGTCAATGGATTCTCCGGAAACTGGACAGATTTTGCATTCTCTGCGGAACTGCTATCTTCAGAATCAGAACTAGAACTAGATTCGGATATTGCAGGTTTGATTGCTGACATAGGAGCTTCCTGGCTATAGTCATAGTTTTTATAAACCTGCAACAGAAATAATTGAGTCGTGTAATAGATAATTAAATTAGCTTGTTTGTTGTTTGTAGATTCATTAATTTTAACCGCTTTAGATTACTGTTCACCTATTTGGAATTTGGGGTATTGTTTGCTCCAGTGAAATAGATATTATTGATGTTAATTATTATTAGAAATTTATTAGAAATATTCTGTTTTCAAAAAGGTTTAATAATCTGTCGGATGTATTGGAAGAAAATAACATCTATTAAATAGGGAAAGAAGACTTCAGTTTAAAAGTGGTTGAGAAATCACTTTATAAGAATGATCTAGGTGTTGTCTGTCCGTCTGAGGGGACTAATTTTCGAACAGTTCAACTTTTTTGAGTTTTTTATTCAAAAATTGATGGTTTAGGTCATAACAAAGAACTTTATATGTTCTCAAACCAAATCGGCCACAGCGTCCTATAGTTTTGGCCACGCCCACTTACTTTTTAGATAGTAGCATACATGACAATTAGGGTATCGTTGGAAAGTTGATGACGTAAGAAATCCAAATATGAATCTCACTTTACCTCAAACATGAGACAATCTGAGATTTTGGGAGAATTTGTCATGTAAACTATTTTTGCCAACAAAACTGGTAAGTAGTTTGTGACCCTATTTAGCTCAACCGCTTGGCTGCATCCGTTTTGAAATGGTTTATTATTATATACATAATGTTTGTCGAGAAAACTATTTTTAAATAATATTGCTTCAAAACAGGATTATTATGAACTTGGAATGCACTACTGAGTATGTTCAGCTCAGCTACCTAAATTAAATACTGTATTTGGACAAAATCATTGATGTGCTATACGTGTAGTCAACTGTGGCACTTAAAATTCAAAATTCAATTCATTAAAACTCTTATCAATCCGACAAATGTTGGTAAGCAAACTGATATCCTATATTTTAGTAATTCGTGTTCTGAAAATTATAACATTTTGATCTATGAAAACTCAATGACGTCGTGTACACCTAAAATATATGTACCAATTACTTCATATTTAATTATTTTTCATTTAAAACTAATCTAGTGTAATGTCGGGGATGAAAGACAAAAGGTTGTAAAACTGTTAATCCTTTTGCTAATACAATCATTATTATATCTATTAATCGGCTTGGTTATCATGTTTTAAAATAAGAACCTCATTTTCAAAGTAATTGACATCATCGTAAGCGGCATCTGTATTTTCCACATTTTGGAATTTAACTTTTCCTTGTCCCTTCTTGTGCTGATGGTGTCTGTGAAGCCTTTTATGTCCCCCTCCTTTTAGTTTTCGGCGTTGGCCTCTGTGAGCTTGTTTATGCCTTAGATTTCTCAAAATCTTACTGACTCTGTGAATTTTTTGAGTTAAATGATTTTGGTCGGAATGAGTTTCAGTTTCTTCGACATTGTTTATTTGTGGCCTCAACTCTTCGGACTCTTCCTGATCTGAGAACTTAAAGTAGTCTTCAATTGGTGAGGGAATTATATCTTGATGCTCAACTTGGTTATGTGGTTCAATTTGCTCCTCCCTGAAAAGCCGTTTATGCAAACCATGGTTTCCAGCACCTATACAAGATATTTAGTAGGCTCTTTTTAAAGTGCATGTTTTACATTAGAGGAATATCCCGTTTAGGTAATTTACATTGAAAGTTGAGATTCTTATTTTTTATTTTGATTCAAAATTTAATGTTAATAGAGCAATTGCTATATGTACAAAACAATAGTAAAAAGTGTAGTATTGTTCGTTAACTTGCCTTTCTTTGCGAATCCAAATCCAAAACAAAATATAAATAAAATTAGGGTTATTTCCAAAATAAGATTAAAAGATTTTTGTTTCCGGCTAATCAAAAGTTCAGATATATCCATATTTCTCTATACGTTATAATAGCTTCATTCAACAAAGCTATGTTTAAATTAAAATATCAAAGTATGCTCCATCAACTAAAAATGTGTCAGATTAATTAGGACACAAATTAAACTCATTTGCAAATTAAAAATGTAGTCGCTACTTATATTATGTACCCGGAAGACCTAATTAACTGTAAATGTAACATAATGTATACCTTTATTTAAAGCAGCATTAATTAATTAATTAAGACAATTTACAGTACTACCAAAACCCAGTTTTAAATGGCTTAAAATATATTCGTGCTATTATAATTAAATTATAATTAGTTAATTTGTCAGTTATAATTAGTAATTAATCTTGGTATATAATGCTATAATTATTAAGGACCCCGGATTCGCTGTCCTGGCTTGGCTGGGAATCGACAAATCTCCATCTGTTGGTGAGATTTGATAA
>JAQFYC010007189.1:0-10887 GCA_034694165.1 Tomocerus mixtus
ATGTATTGGGTTAGATTAAGGTTTACAGGGCCACGACAATTTCGGAACGCTCGGCCTTCGGCCTCGCTAAGGACTAAAATAACCTTTCCTTCCCAACCTAATATAACTAAAAGGAAATTAGTAAAAAATAGACCAACTCCTGAAAACGGCACCCTTTGCTATACTCCAACCGGATTGGAGTATTTCCACTGTCAACTGTACTGTTGGTGTTGGTGCAAAAATATTTTTGCACAAGTCCTTTGCAAACTCACGTTCTCCACTCCAACCCAATTAACTAGTCACTATAATATTTTGTTTACAAATTTCATAGGTACTAATAAAGTCGGCTAACCAAACCAAAACTGAAAATGAGCAATCGGGGGAGAGGTCCTCGTGGAAGGAAGAACTATCCCAACTATATTAGAGGTGGAAACAGTGATGGTGATCATGCTGGGAACAGAGGTTTGCCTTTTTTTATTAGAAATCAGTGTTGTCGTGTCCCTTGCATTATTGACAAAAAAGGATTGACAGATAAGACTATTGACATTACATTACATTACCAATTACAGGTGGTGCTCCTGATGATCGTAACAGTCGTGAATCTGGTGGTCATAATCAAGGCCGTGAAGGCGGCTATAGTCATAATCGTGGACGGGATAATGATCAAAGTCATGGGCGTGGTGATGGTCATAATCGTGGACGGGATAATGGTCAAAGTGGTGGACACGACGATCTTGGTAACAAAGGCCACAACGGGGCACCGCGGGATTGCAATCGAACAGACATCACCTGCAATACATCATTTGAAGATATCGTTTCCAGTGTCAGACCTGTTTTGGTGGAAATGATTGCCAACAAAGGATATATTTCCTTCAACGTGGAAATTGTCCAGCCGGAAGGCAGCTATCAAGGTGGCCATCGTAGGCAGTCTCACTCCCAGAACGATATGGTGGCATTATTGGAAGCCACAGTGCTCAGTGTCAATCCTGACGCATACATCTCCTTTTATCAGCCTCAGTACTTAATTTTGGTCCAGATTGTGAGATCCACTGCATACATTTCAGTTAATACTGCTGACAAGAAGAGTTATACCCAACAAGACATCGCTCCCGCTGATAAGCAGGATGCGACGACCAGAAAGAAGACCGTACAAGTCTAATCAAAGACTCATTTACAGCTTCACCTCCAGAATAATTAAAAGGTCACTGCTTTAAAATGAATTGTTATGTTTACATATGAGTTTTGATTTTGATATGGCGACTTGTTTAAAAGATATAATAATTGATATAATATTATAAAGATGAAATTAGACTATTGTTATTGTTATTGTGGTTTTCAGCAATGGAAGGAACTCAGTGTAAATAAATTATGTCTTCCAGTAGTTAAAAAATTGTTTAGCCTTTGTAGAGAAAATCTATTTTATTTCATTTGTTTTACCTGTTGCAGTATTTATCCCTCACTTGTAATCTTGTAGAACAATTCATATCCTTGTTTATTTCTAACAATTAAGTGCCACCACTAACTGCCATACTGGATAATGCCATTTTTATGATTTATTAGTTTTTGCAATTTTAACATATTATGGTGATCTAAATAATTCATCTCATAGTAAGTAGTAATCATCTTAAGTTAGGCATAGCATAGCATACCTAGATATATTTAAAATACTTATCCATATATGTAATCCCTTCGAACATGTAGAAAGATTATTTAATTTTGGTATTAGGACATACTTTGTAATTTATAATTGTTCTGTTACTTCATATTACTTCGCAATTAATTTTAATACTAAACTGAATATCCATAACAGGACAGGTCTCTAATAGAATAGATAAAATGTATACTGTATAAAATGTATATGCATGGCACTCTATTCTAATATTTATAATTGGTAACTTAACACTTAACTAATATTGCAAATTACACACTAAGTACATGTGTGTGCCAATACTCTATTAACAAATTAACAGCACTTTGTTTTTGCAAATAGGAAAGAAGGTTCTTTAATTTTTTGTGATGTAAAATCGTCATTGTACATAGATTGAATGTAATTAGCAATTATCCTCGCGTTACACAGCACGAAACACATTAGTCACACAACATACATATAAAAAAGTATTTACATTTAATTTTATTGTTAATTAGTGTGTGTAGGTACGGAAATAATTATGTAATTGTAATCGAATGTCTTTATAAAACTACAGATACCTACATATGTTACTACTGTGCACTGTACTCACGTAACTTACCTAGGTATGTAATATTTTGTAAAATTCGATTTCTATATATTTTATGTCATGCATATATGGAAGGGATTAGTGGTACGTCTTTGTTTTTAAAGTTTATGTATTTTCAATGAGACAAGACAGCAAATCATAAATCTCTATTGGTAGTGTTACACATTACACTATGCAATATTCATTTTAGCCAGAAATAGAGGCCAGAAGGATAATACTTCACCAAAAGAACCTAAGAAGGAACATAAGACACCATAAATAAATTGATTACAATGAATTATGTTATGTAGGTACCGTACATGTTGTATACTCTATGTATATAAGGACAAAAAGCCCAGGCGAATGACTTGACTCTCGAGTTAGCTGTCAGATCACTCACATAGACAAATGCAAGAATAAAAGAATAATGGCTTGGTTTGAAATAGATAGGGAAAGTTATTTTTTTACTTTGTCGGTGTCTCTTGCATTACATATACTTACAGTATTCCCCATCTCCCATGTAAGATGTAGTAATGTAAGTAATCAAATTTCAAGACAAGCTTGCAACTTGTAGAACTACTTGCGAATTATGGAATTCTCTACACAATTACAACGAAAAAGATACTTGTGAACATTTCTATTACAAAACACACTGAAACTGAACATAAGACAAGAAATACACCTGAGCTTAGAAAACTCGTGTATATTTTTTATTGTTACTTTTATGTATATATGTACACAGTACGTATTTACAGCTTACAGCATAATATTTACTATTTACAGATAATTCATTACACTGTCCTGACTTGATTTAAGTTATGTATGCATATATATGAGTAAAATGAGCATTCCTAATTTATTAAGCTATCTCTCATCAGGTAATGCTAATTTTAAAGTTTGGGTTAGGGCCCAAAGCTTTGTAAGAATGTAAATAGCAAGATGTTAGAATTTCTTTACTACCTGACATGACATGGGATGGGAGTGTACCTTGTTTAGGATCGAATATGGCTATTTTTACACATACTTAAGCAAAATGAAAGCCAGAGTAGCAATAAATAGCTAAACTAACATCATTCTATGCTCTGGGCATTGAAAGCGGAAATAATTGAGGATATTACTCCTAGTTTATGTAATACATACCTTTATACTTACTTAATACTTATACTATTTATACATACAGCCTACAGTGCAACGTATTAGCAATTAGCTATACATTACCACTTTGTAATCTTTGTAAGTACTCAACTCAACTCAGCTCAGTGATAGATTTTTTTTAATTTGGTTTAAATTTTTGATGTTGATTGAGTAGGTATAGTTATTATTACCACAGCAAGTAAATACAGGTGTAGTACTAATATTATACAATCATGGAGCATATCACATCCCAACAATTTTTTGCTAAGATATTTTATCTGGCACAGAGAAAACATTTTTCTTTGAGAGAGTGTACTTTAATATTGTGCTATAATTATAATTATACATACATCTCAATCACAAGTCTAATTACTACAAAAACTTAACTTAAGCTTACATAGGATCATATTTAATAATTGTAAGTATACTAATCATTTCCAAAACATTTTTAACTATTTGGAACAACCGGAAAGTATAAAAATACAATTGATTATATTTTTATGCACGTCAGAGTTCAGTTAGCGTAACAATGCTACTTAAGTTAGCATAACATTCTATTTTTATACTTTAAATTTTTAAAGTAGTATTTTTATAATGGTAAACATTCCGATGATACTTAAATCTTGTTATTGTCCAACTGTGATATGAACTGTGTTGTGCTATATGAAATACAATTACAACAGGTAGCTGCTTTTACTACTAACATACTAAACTTATGAAGAATCATTCTATACTTACTACTACTACCTGCCTTACCTATTTATCTGTATAGGTAGTTAGGTAGCATTTTAGATATGCTGTGTCCCTTGAGGTAGTAATTGACGAGATATTTTTGAGCATGCTAAATATTTAGGTGTATCGTGTTTCTCAGTGGGTATAAAGAATTGTCCGCATTCTTTGTCAACTGTATATCCTTATAGGTAGGTAGGGGTACACGACTAACTGATGTGATGTCAATCCTAAGCCCAATTCATCAGCTATCAATTTGCAATGAGAAAGTAAAAATTGTCCATTCATTATATTCACTTCACGAGTTGTCGTTGTCATTTTAATGTAACTTCTCATTCAGGATTTACAATAGTTAGGTATTACAGCACCTACTTACTTAAACATGTAAGGAGGGAAGGATTTGTTGTAGAATTTATATACAGGTGTTCTAACAGAAATAAAAATGTGATTAATAATAGTTTCGAATTATATGTCGAGTGTATACCTGGATTACATTTGTATTACTAAGTGTAAACAGCAGATTTACTTAATACATATTATGTGCACAAAATATCTAGATTAATTAATTCAGTACCCCTGTGCGAAGCAAAAATATTCTTTTTTAATAAACCTGTACATAATTACTACATAATTATAGATTTAATTGAAATTGATTAATTGGAAATAGATTGCACACTTTAGTAATGACAAAAGTATACATAGGTATTAATACTATAAGAATGCAATGTGTTCTAAAGGTTACCTATTGAACATATTACATACTTTTTTACCTTTGCCGTGCACATTGCGTTAGTCAGCGCAAAACTACAAGCTTAGACCTTGCAAAAGAATAATATAGTGTTAACTGTGTTAACTATAATATATAATGTACTATCAGAATGTTATATGCTTGTTAGATGAATTGAAAACAATGTCTTTGGAATTAAAAATCTATCTTTGAAACATTATAATGCAGTCTGCATGGGTGGTTTGCAGTTTCAACGGTTAGTACTATGTAATGTAGTTAATTCTACTTCGCTTTATGTCAAATATATGCACTCTAAGATTTAGGTATTAAAAATAATTGAGATACCTTCTGTAGATACCTGATTTTTCCAAATGAGAAATCTGTATAACGAAACGCAGTTTATCTAATGGGAATTTTCATCCCAATTTAGTTTCATCGGTGACGCTTTAAGAACCGTACTTAATATTTACTGCAGTAGATATGCAATTTATGCATGTGCTTCTTACATCTTACATACTGCTTACGTATAAAATGATCTCTTAAATAGTTTAAGAACGCACAGGTAATAGTAATAATGCATTTAGTCGTCCTCTGAGCCAGTAACTTGTAAAATAGGAGCATAAAAAACGCAAACAAACAATATTCTTACGCACGAACACTTAATATCCTCTTGTTATAGCGTTTGAAAGGAATAATTTCTCTACTCTCTCGTTTCTTTTGAATATCTGCATTGAAATTGGAAAATGAGGAGGAAAAACTTAATTACAGTGACTTCACTCCATCTCATCGACTCTCGTGGCCATTTCTGATCTTTAGCTGTCTATTTCTAGTCTTGGATGCTCCTGGCTGTCACATTGAGTCACTTTTAGCTGTAATTTATAGTTTATTGACTCAATTCTCTCTTATTTATGTTTTCACGTACTAAACATCACTAATAAACATGTAAGTACCCTAAGTATGCGCAATGCATGTTTATTTGTCCATGACAGTGACTTTAAGATGTATTTATACATATAGCTTATACATACTAATGGTATTTGAATCAGATCTTAAATCCGGTACTTTAATATGCAGCATAAACATTTGCTGCATGTTTGGTCATTGTCACTTAAATTACATAGAACGTGCGTGCGCTGACACCACATAACCATCTTTATTGCTATAAATGAAATCAGTGTACGAAAAATGCATTTATATTAAGTACAGATATGTGTAAGTCTTAAGGATCGTTAGTGATTTGATACTTCGACTGATTTCTCTTAATACTTAATACATGTACATATGCAAAGGTATTTTATTTTTACACTTAGCTATATTCCTTCACAGTAAGTCTGCAATTATGTAGAAGAACACAAAACACAATACACTTGTTTCTCCTCGCCTTGTCAATGAGATATTTTGCCGATACATTCACATGCTATTGTATGCTCATCATTATCATCCATGTGAACTCCTGTACTTTTATAGTGCACTATTTATTCCTTAATGGATGTATTATTAGCGTTGATGATAATTTGGACAACAATGAAATGAAAGTACTAAATTACTAACGTTAACGTAAGGTACTTACTACATACATAGCATACACACATACGAATAGTGCTAGTGGATTTAAATATACTAGCTATGCACAGTAAGTAGTAGAAAATTTATAGTTAGCAAATATCTATATTTAAATTAACTATTCTTCTTTGCCTATCGATTGTGGTCTATGGTCCAGAGTAAATTTATGGAATGAAGAGCAAGAGCGAGAGAAAACGTGCCAATGCCAAAGAGTGATAATGAAAGTTTGAAATAAGGAGCTAATTTGCAAAAACAATGTGGATTTAATGTGGTATGATGACAATGATAGAAGAAATGATCTCATCAGATTTCATCTATCATTTTCCTTGTATTTTGTACGTATGTGAGTAGTGAGTAGTGTGTAATGTCTAATGTCTAGATAGTGTATTGACTGCGAGAGAATGCACAAAATAGACAAAAAGGCTAAAATTCGTCTCAAAGACGACCGAACTCAGCCGTGCGTATCTTCATCAACATATTTGGCACGGGCTGAAGCCTTACATTAGTGAGGGGCAATAGAAATACACTTGTAATGTAGTGCTATGGATGAAAAATAATGACCTACGGTATTACATTTATATATGCGTCAGAGGATAAAATTACCTGGATAATAAATGACAGGTTTTTGATAAGAGTTGTTCAAGAATTAACAAGAAATATGTAACATGGGAATTTTTTGCTTTTTTAACGAAAGCAAATTACGGAAAGATGTAAAATTGAATTTTTTATTCATTTTGATCATGCTTAAGGCGTAAAACACATTTACAAAAAGGGTGGCCCAGTTTTGATTGAATTTCAGGATTTTTTTTAACTAAATACCTGATAACATCTTTAATAAAAATAAAAACGTAAAATTATATCGGTTTTCAGGAATTATAGAATAAGTGAATTTTGTAACAGCGTATTCCATAATCATAATACGATAATACTATACCTAAGATTAGGGTACACTGGCCTACTGGTATTGTTGGTCTGTGACATAGTAAGTAATATTGACCACTAACTTACTAACCTAATACAAAGCGATAAACAATAGCCAAAACGAGTATTAGGGTTTAGAGCACATAAATCGCAATGCTTTATTGTATTTAGACAAAAGTTGAGGTAAGGGGTCTTATTTAGATTTCAAATCCTTTATTTCCGTCGTCACAAGCTTTTCTCTGCTTAAATTAGCATACTATTATATTTTCTATTGATAAAACTATAAACAGTTAGTTCCCAGTAATGACCTATAGTACACTCATACACTCTATTCTGTACATTACGAGATATACATACAATACTTCCTAACAGAAAACACTTCAAAAATGTCTGTATGAATGTGTGTATCACTGCTATTGATTCTGTTATATATGCAAATTGCGTGCTGAAATTGAGTTTGCAGTAATAGCAAAAGATGGTGGTTTATATAAGACACTAAAATTAATGGAGATTTTTTTGAAAAATTGAAATTTAATGAGATATTTGACTGCAAACTTCTTGAAAGCAATTTACAATGAACTTTGTTTCACTTTCTTCTTTCCTTTATTCAATTTGAGATTAAAAATTAAGTTTGCTTTTGCTTCGCGAAGCTATTTTATTGTCTATTACTCTATTACAGGTAACAGAAGCTTAGTGGACTTACAAAGCAGAAAAAGAGTGACCAATTAAGATGTTCACTTTTATTGCTTCGCTTGACATAATGTGTAACGCAGCATCCTCCGCAAAAAACAATTAATCTAATCTTGTCCCTATAGTATATTCAAGGCTCTAAAACGCGTAAACGCCAAATTGTAAATATTGATACATAACTTTTATTAAACTTACAAGAAAGACTTGGCAGATAAATAAAATCCTTGGTCGATCATGTGGGCATAGAACTAAATAATTAGCACAAGTCGAAATTATAACTTCTCTAAATAATACTATCTAATAATCAACAAATTCGTGTATTTTGTGTCCCTAGGAAAGATTAACAAGAAAATTAACCAGAAGGGTAAAAAAATAAATGGTTAATAAGTAAATACGCATCTTTTCTGATAACCTATGTAAAATTAAAGGGTTTTCTTTGATCTGAAGAGCTAAATTTAAAGATTAGAATCTGATGATGCCTTACGAAAATCTTGATGATCTTTAAATGACTACGTTGTGGTCGTGGTATTTACTTTTCATCATTTTGGTCAGCGGTTCTACTATGTACAATAATAAATAGCCACATACTAATAGGTACACAATTTCTGCATTCTTCATTCTTTAAGACAATTCGTTGAACTTTGGAGCTATTTACAGGTAGCAACTTAAACTAATTGCAAGAAAACAAGGAAAATTGCCAGAAAATTGCAATTTTCTTAAGTTATAGTAGCCAGAGTAATTTTTATTTTAGTTTATGCTTTGCTAGCAATATAACAGAATATGACTGCCTGTTTATTTAGGTATAGGGATATTGTATAATTATTATATCTATATGTGTAGCCAAAATCTGTTCATAAAAACGATACACGAGTACATAAGCATTACTTAACAATATGTAGTACTAATACATAGGTCAACATGGTTTGAATTTTTTAAAGAAAGAGATATACTTTGCTTAGAAAATTCGTTAGTTCGCTTATCTAATCTGAACTTATAATTGTTTAAATATTAGAACTAATTATTAATTTTCTCTTTATTAATACTCCAGCTAATTAATACACTTAATTTGGTAGAAAACGCTTTGTACCATCACAAACCACCAGCCTAAAAATAATTACAACATAACGTAACTTACTATGGTAAGCATGCACATTATTTTCAAATATAAAATGTAGTAAATAGCTTAAGTATTAAAAAATGCTAGTAAATTAATTTCCAATATGCCTAAAACCCAAACTATGTAATTAAGCAAGTTTATCTACCAATTTTCTTAATTTTTGCACATTTACCTACGTAGTTTACTAACCTGGTGCAAAAATACACTGTGATAATGCAGCGATAAACATAAATGTGCATTCTATTACACCTGCACAGAGATTGCAATGCATTTTTGACTTTTCCACATCTTCAGTTCATTCATATGCTTAGAGCAATGTAAGCCACAGCATTCATTATGTGGCTTGGCTAGCATACATACTTAACATACTATTTTGTGTTCTCTTCTCACATAAATAAGCTTCTAACAATAAATAGAGGTATAAATCTGCAGAAAACTCATACACACATGTTATACGATACATAATGAACGCATAAGCCAAAGAGGCGACTTGAGACTGAGATTTTGCTATTATTGCCTTTTATACTGTATTAGTGTAGCGTAGTATAAAGATACACAGGGAATAGATAATTGTAATGAAAATGCATTTTCTATAAAAGGATGGGAAGCAGGTGGAAGTTTTGCAGTGTGAGTAAAGTAGTCATTGTATCGTCATCATTTTATCTCGTCTTGAAGATCTTAAGCTAAACGTTACCTTAGATTACAGGTAGGAAGACAAATTGAATGCTAGAAACAAAAGTAGGAAAATCCGCATTGTTTTGCTAACAATTTCTTAAGTACTTTTACTCTGCTGTAAGTTGCAAGTAATTGTACTGCAGTGGGCAATTTAGAATTTATGTACAATACGAATAGTAAATAGTAAATATCAATTGTGTCGTAGTGGTGAGATTGGAATGGTGATAACAGTTGGGGGCAGTTGGCAGTTAGTGAACAACGAACTAACAAGTGATATTATAGTGTAATAAGAGTGTGTGAACATACTTAAAACAAGACACTTACAATTTATAGTACCATACAGTAATACAGTCAAGAAGAGGATTCCAATTAGTTTACCTGTCCTTCTGCTGTTACTGTACTGTTCTTCTCTAGTTTTTAAACAATTGTGCTTTAAACTTTAAACGTATATTTTATGCTTTGTACAGGAGAGAAGCTATAAATCTTAAAATTGTGAAAACACATGTAGGTAGAATTAAATCCAATCTTGCAACACATTGACTATCTGCATGTCAAGTTAATTAATTGTGGAGTTCTTCTTTTGTTACTCATTTAGAATTATTGTGCCAAAGTAATACTTAAGTACTGAGTTACTGCAGTTTGCATTTTTCTGTTAAAAAGTGACATATTTTATTTTGTACAACTTCATTCTCAACTTCAGAACTACAAACGTCAGCTTGGCTTGACGCATTTTAGCCATGGCATGCGGATAGGTTTTTAATTTTTCATAATTAATTTCTTTTATTCAATTGCAATCTTTGCAAAGAATTCAAAGTGCCACAACACAAACACACTATACTTACTGTAGTACATTTACATTACATCAGTCCAGTGAAGATGAACAGTGTTATTTTTGTTAATTTGCCGATCTCTCGGTTAACTGTAAGTTTTTTCAGTTTTACATGCAATACACAGAAACTTAAACCTTTCCATTTCCATAAAGCATTGTGTCCAGTTTTTATAATTTTTTGTGAATTCAGCGTGTAATTTTTCTACTTACAATGAAAATATTTTGTTTATGCAGATTCTAGTCATTTCTATCGTGGCATTAGCCTTAGTGGACGTTGGCTTTTCCTGCCAGCGGAAAGTTGGTAATC
>JAQFYC010007190.1:0-10885 GCA_034694165.1 Tomocerus mixtus
ATTATATCTAGTGTAAGTTTTACTTCCCTGGGGGGTGCTTGAGCACCAAAAGCACCATGGGCGCTACGCCCTTGGAATATGGTTATGCAAGATCATAATATTGTATACTAGAATGTTTATTTTCTTTTTACTGTGTAAAATTTGCTACTAACTATACTTATAGGTGTTCTCTGCAAACATTCGTTTAGAAATATTAATGTCAACAATAATTTGTCAAACAGCTTTAAATTAAGTAGTATTTCAGCCACAGTAATCGTTCATATGCCTAAGACTAGCATTATTCCAAGACACTGTGTAGATATGTACTAAAGAAAAAAATGTAACAATATTTTCATATTAAATTCGTATTTAAATATTACTTTTTATTATCTCAGTAAATTTTATGATGTATGTCACTGTATGATATTACAAGCATATTATTATTATTATTAAACGTTAGAATTTCCAATTTCAACTGTTATAATAACTGCAATTGCTATACTGCCAACCAAGCCGAACTTTTTAAAACGTATGGAGATTTTTGCCGTACATTGCACGCGACAGCAAATTCATTTACATAATATATCAACACACTCGCAATTATATATACTATATTCAGTTTTTCATTAATTCGGATAATTTTACAATACACTGAAAGTGCACAAATGGAAAAGATAAACATGGGCAAAATTACAAACCGGACGTGGAACCACAAACGAAATTTATTTACATCCTTCTGCAATAAAATTCCAAAAGTAAATATATTTTTATTGTTTATAACCAGGCGATGTAATTAAATGACAAAATATTTAAAATTTAAAATATTCAGAAGATAAGGTGCTTTTATGTATCTTACATGTGTAATGGCACGATTGATTAGAGTGAAAACGTATATTTCTAAGAATACGTAAATAAAAGTCAGAATGATATCAGCGCAGACCAATCCTAAAAACATATTAATAAAAGATTTATTAAGTAATAAGTAGTAAGTGACATTTTGAAATTAGTAATTATTTATTTTGTTATCATATGAACAATTAACTTTTTAAAATTCACATCAAAGTTATAAACATCTGAATGATATTTAATATATTACGTCTCTTACTTTTATAACTTCGACAATCTGCGTGACAAGGTACATGCCTTGAGTACCCACTGGCTTTTTGGAGTAAATACGTAGAGCAAAATACTGAAAATATCTATTACAAATAAAAAATTGTTTGTGTGTTTACAAAGTGAATTAAAACGTAACAAAAATTAAATGTTCGTTTTAATTCATGAAATTTTACCAGATCAACAAAAGTGAACATTCCTAAGCAATTTTCACATCTCATTGTTACAAGATTACCAGTTTGTCAAGAAGTGGGATTTACAATATGATACAATCTTATTCACACACAAATACAATATAAGTGTACTGAAATATGATGTGAAGCACAAGCTAGCAGCTTTGATATATATGCATATAAGGCTAAGGTAGAAGATTATGTGTCATAGGAACTAATGGAAACAGTTATCACAATCACCAACTATTTTCTTAGGTTATGCTATCCTGTATATACAGATGTACCGCTGGAACGAACAAATATTACTTAAGCTACTTTTTTTCCTCTTTGCATAATAGCAAGATACTTTAGGGAGCCCAACCGATACTACTTAACAAATAGGTAACGAAGCACGAGATGATGGTCTGGTTGTTATCAAATGTGTGTTTACATTGTATTTGACAGCCTTCATCGGCCCGTACCGAATCCCGAATGGGACTAAGCTTATTATCCTTCTTCGATACAATTCATCTTTTTGATCGCTTGTTCTAATGTTTGACAAAGACTTCTCCGATCCTGATCAACACATTGCTGAAAACATCAAATTTACATATATCAATGCAGTCAACTGACTATAGCCTTGAGGCAGAAACGACCAACGATGATCAGAGAAAATAAATACACTGTGAGTCAGGAGTGAATGTGTATCATTTATTAGATACCATACTAAAGAATGTATATCAAACGAGTGTATATTTTTAATTGTGTTGGCAAAGAGTAAAGAGTTCCTATTTTGAATTAATATTTCCGATTGTATTACATTATCCCTTAATTTATCAATTTTACCGTTGTAAGTATAAGTGCATAAGCTACCTTAGATTATGGAGAAAAATGTAGTATGATAAAAAGGCGGCAGTTTAACACCATCCAACGAAAACGATTGCATTCTCCATTACTAGAATAATTATCGAAGCCATAATATTTTCCATGCGTATGAAAAAAACTCATATAAAACAAAACGCTTCCTTGGGAACAACACCATTGCATTGTATATTTAAAAAATATTCCTTTAAATGTGATATTCCGGAACAGTGTGTTGGCGTGTGTATTTTGAAAAGCATATTCTTCCACGAAGATTCAATGACAGTTTCCACTACATAAAAGAAGAAAAAATTAATTCCCTCCCACATCGAAAGCACCCATATCTGTTACAATGATTTTAAATTTAAAAAGTTATGTTTATTTTAATAGGCTAGCTGGACGTGTAGAAAATGTCCATCATAAGAACACTTACTATTATTATAGATATCCGAAAAATGTACGAATTATTTATTTATTATCCGCGTACAGTTGCAATGTTAACTTGAAAATACTAATCGTATCTGTATCTCCTATATTGGAAATCTTTAATCATGATGAAATCTATTACCACGAGACTAATCGCCAAAAGTTGCATAACTTTATTTAACATGAGCCAAAGTATGTACGTAATACCTTTGAAAGGAATCATAAATATCCCACTGCGTCCACATTTAAGCAGTCCAACCTATATCATGATACAGTACGCATCCGCTAAAGGTGTCCGTCCATAAATACACTTGCTTTTTTTCGCATGAATTACTACTACGGAATCTTTAGCGTCGTATTTTTCCCACGTACTTTCTCCAATGAATCCTTTTAGCTGCTCCGTACTTTATATTATGTATAATACGTCCATTATCACTTCTTTTATAAATTATAACCCGGATGTTATTCATTTCCATAATAAGGAGGCAACACATATTTATCTAAATACACTTTTAAATTATATAAAATATGTGAACACACCCTGTGAATATTTCCAACTTCATGATTCGGAACGCAAACAATTCTAATCCCCTTATATAAACGATATTTTATCACCATACACGCTATTAGTTCCACGAAGTCGCATGCAAGCTGTTTGAACAACTTTTAATTTAATTGATGCCTAAGCACTTATATAAATATGTACTAGCCAAGTGGCTAATATAAAATTAAGAGCAAAATGCTCTCTCGCAAGAATTTTGAAACACCGATAAGTTAAAAATAGTGTATAATTACTAAAATATCTAACCACTTATTACATACTTACATAAATAGTCATCCTAATTATTTCCTATACTATTTATTTTAATACCCAGGTTTCCCATGATCCATAAATTAAAGAGTAGGCAACAAAGTGAATTGGCACACTGCGCTCGACGGAAGATGTAATACAGTTATATATATATACTATTATCCTCATAGTGAATGTAAGTGTTGTAGCTATTAGGTACTTAAAAAAAATTGCCGAAATACTAATTTCAAAAAATGTTGTCGCCCGCTTAATTGTTTTAGGCAATGTACTGCACATATTTCATGCCAAAAAAATATTTGTAGCGTCCCAAGATTTCGTATAGGAAGATGATTTGTTTATGAAGGTGTAGCGCTACACAGTAAAACAACCATTCATGCATATTTACATACTGGAGTAGTATTTCTTGATAAACAATTTTGTAGCGATAACAGCAGTTCATATTTGCAACCAACTATGATGATTCTTTGATGCAGGCTTTTTCTCCTTCAGAAGAAGATCGAGTTTGTAATTTTCACCATTCATCCTGAGCCGCAAAAGCAAATTGCACTAACCTTGAAATCATTTAGAGGTCCTTCGTCCACAGAAGGTATGACAATTATTGGTACGACACCGTTCGACTTGCAGAAATTGGATTTATCAACAATTTTATTTCAGTAAGGCGAAATTAGAAATTATTATATGTCCATTTGATTCATAAAAATATTTTAATCGCTTACAATAATTAACTTAATCGCAGAGAATGTAGAACAACACATCACAATGCAATAGTTTATTCTCCATATCCATTGGTTGTCACATTATACTCCTTTTATTAGTTAATATAGACGTTTTTAACTAAGTTGGACAATGGTTTAATGAGAATGTTCTTCGCATATCTTAATTTAACATTTTTTAGTGTTAGCTATATTAGTAATTTATATTTGACGTTATGACTGTAACATGCAAATTCATTTAAGAATGGGACTTGGTTAATAAAGTGATTATGATGATTATTGTACAAAGTAAGCTTTATTCGTTTGAATGCCAGAAAAATAATTATTTGGATGCGAATTAAATTGTTAGGAATATTTTTGGACTATTGCAAACCTTGCACAAGCTAATGGTTAGACAGGAATTTAATTGTTTTGCTTATTACTTATAACATAAGGTCTTTTCATTAGTACAAGCTCCCCCTTTGTATCCATGAGCCTTGCAACACTGATTAATTTCAGGTGGAGTACGATCACAATCAACGTCACATGGGTACACTCGAACAAATTCGCCCACTTTGCTTGTTGGTCCAAAATCCGATTGGCTTTATTAAAGTTTAATTATTATTAGATGCATATACCTACCATTATAAAATAACATAATATCTGATTCAAAATATTTACAAATGAAATAATACAGTACATGCCTTACATAATTTGATTATTTACAACGAAGTTCTCAATCCTGGAATTGGTACTGTTGTTTAGTCCATTTAATTGGTTTTCAATGGATAGACCTGTAAATAATAAAATAATAAATTGTTAACCTAAACTTCCCTCCAAAATCTTAATAAAATGTAAACTACAGGTTGGGACACATACATAAGGTAGTTTAAATATTTTTTTGTACTTTTAAAAAAAAATATGTATGCATGTATATCGTATGTGACAAATGTCGGAAAGCAAATGTCAAATGTATAAGAATGCAAATTTATTATTTAGCTTGTACAATAAGAGTTAGACGTAAAAAATTACTTACCGATGACACTACCACACCCTATGCTCAAAATTAGCAACAATATCGTATGCATAATTAAGACAGTTAATGTTTGTTTTGCAAAGAAAGCTTCCAGATTCAAATATACCTTCAAAATTTAGTTAAACAACACTTAAGAAAGGGAAAAATTGATTTAAACTGTTGCCCACTGAAATGTTTGCTGTATTATAAATAAAATATAAAGTAGATCTATCAGATCCTGGAAAATTATAACCAAAGAAGGAGAAATGTCAATAGATTAGGAGTAATTGAGTTAGTGCATGCTATGAAGAATTATTCGTTCCTGGTAATAACTAAAGTTTGGTATCCTAACTCTAACGGACCCATTTCTCTGAAATAATCACATCCCAGCCTGAAGCGGAATATATTACTTAATAATCTTAATGAGGGCAATTAGTAAATGACCAATACTAATGTATCACTAGTAATGCGGAGCATGTAATCCATTTCATAATTAGCATAGCATTACAATTCAAAACATTAAATGTTCATATGCTTGGTGACATTGAAAAATGGGTTACGTTACTTTCCTATAAGTCAACTTGACATGCTACATCGAGATGTCATCTCATGATAAAGAAATAACTGCTTCCTCTTTATCGTTTAGTTTCATAATACATCAATAGTACATTAATCATTAATTTTCCTCAAGCATTTAACATGTAGTAACGTTTATTAATATTTAATACATACTGTATAATAATTAACTATGAAATCATCCTTTCGGCAAATATTTAATAAATAGAATGACAAATGGTTCATATATTTTTAGAAGTTTTCAAAGAATGAAATAATTTATTTGGTAGTTTTTTACACATAAAGCGTTTTCCATATTTTTACAAAATAAATATTAAGGTTGATATTGAATACAGAAAGTTAATAAAAAATGTAATGCATAAAATAAAGGTTATATATACACATTAAGGCACTTTCATATAGTAGTGTCTGTAATATGCAGAACAGTATATACTTTCATGATATTATGAGAATATGGGAAACTTCATTATCACAAAGGAGGTTTGCTTGGCTCTACTTTTGCTTTCAGTACAATAATGTTATAACTTTCCATAGATATTGCCTTGCTGAAACAATACAGTAGGATGTATCAATGTGGGTTATGGTTACTTGTTTTACTCAGTACACTTTATACGTGTAAATACTACATAAATAGACGCAATGAGGTGTAAGTGCAAGAGATAAACATAAAAGTACACGCTCCCAATTATCGTACATGAGTTGCTGAGTAGTTCATCTTATTGCTACAACAGCAGTCTATATATAAATATTTATATTTATATGCGAGCAAAAATATCTAGGTGAAAAAATAAAGTAATTATAGAATATATTTAATATGATAATCTTATACGGACAATCCCATTTCCTTTTGCTTTTCCGTGAGAATGAACTTTATACTGTACACCCTTATTGCAAAGGATTCAATTTGCAAAAAGGAATGAAGTATGAAAATTATAAAATTTTGAATGAATTGAAGTTCGTAGAAACTACATACAAATCAAATAGCGTAAATAATCATAGAATGAATAAAAAAGGCTTATATCTAATGACACCTTATAAAAACGTAATTTTCCATAATTTTTTAGACTTATTTTACCATAACTTTATTCATTTACCAAAACAATATCCAAAAACCGTAAAAATGGGTATTGCCTATATAAAAACTTATTTACCATAAGTTTAAGCAAAAATACGTAATGAAAAACTATTTTGGCCATAATTTTAGTAGTAAAACCATTGCAAAATTATGGTCAACATAGTTATTCATTAAGTATTTTTAATTAAACTTATGGTAAATAAGTTTTTATATGGTCGATTCCCATTTGTTTTGGTAAATGAATAAAGTTATGATAAAAAAAGTCTAAAAAATTATGGCAAAGTAAGTTTTTATATGATGCCATTAAATATAAGCCAATAAAAAATACGACTCGTTCAAAATTTGATATATTTAAATGTTTTTTCATTTGCTTTCGTTTATAGTTTTACTTAAAATTTGCAGACATTATAATATGCTGCTGACTATAATGCACTGGTATACTCATTACCATTCAATTCACTGTATATTTTAAAATTCTAAAAATTGGAATGCACATTCCAATTTTAAATAGAAACTCGAAAACCCTTGTTCACCAAAAAGATCCATTATTCTACCACTTTGACATTTTGACTGGGGCGCGCTGGGCCTAGCGCATCAGCGGTTGAGTATTTCGCTTTGCCATTATTTTATTCGTAACCAGCGCCCTCGAAAACCCTTGTTTACCGAAAAGGGTCATGATTCTACCACTTTGGCATTTTGACAGTGTCGCGCGCTGGGCCTAGCGCCTCAGCGGTTGAATTTTTCGCTTTGTCATTATTTTATTCGTAACCAGCGCCCTCAAAAACCCTTGTTCACCAAAAATATTATTTTTTTTGATGAATTTTCATCAAATCATTTTCCTCTTAGCTGTCTGCGCTATTGTGTATGTTTACGTACGTAGGACAAGAAGAAGAAGGATTGAAAGAATATGGAACCCTGGCAAGAAGCAAAGTTAGCCGAACGACTCCTTTTTCCTTGCTAGCTAAAAAAGCTCATTGCTCGATATGTTTTACCAAGGACTATATGGCATAACATTATTTAGCATTTTCTAGTTTTATTTCAAAATATTTTTGCTTATAATGTTGATGATATCAATGTTCTACTGTATTGAGTTATTTAATAACATCCTTGTATGTAGTTAGAAGACTGTAGTTAACAATGCCGTAAGTTAAATAATTATGAGGTTCTTTTCCTTACAAACATGCGTCTTGTATAATTGTGAATACCTACCAACTACTATTTAGTACTAACTATATGTGGTAGCACTATGTAATATTAATGGTGAAACATCATTATTATGTTATGTAAAAATACATACAGAGTGAAGACTCTCACGGTTATAAATATACTGCAAAAAAATTGTAGAATACTGAAAGCTACCTGTCGTGCTTATGTTGCTAACCCAAAAGTTCATTTGTCAATCAGAAATCACTATGTGAGATTACAACATATTCCTAGTTTGTAGGTATTTCATGTTGTGTGTAAAATGGTAGCCATAAATAAATTCTTTAGTGTGATATTTTATAAATTGGGATTATCAATAGGAAATAACCCAAAGAATTATATAATTATTCCTGTGATTATATCACTGGTGCTATTTACAGGTGTTAAAAATTTTAAATTCGAAGAAGACATTCAATTATTATTTACTTTAAAAAATGGACCAGCCAATCAAGACAGGGAAACAATTCGGAAATATTTTCCGATGGATTACGCTGAAAAGTTTACGCCATCGAGGATTCTAAATGTTGGAAGAGCAGTAAGGTAAAGCGTTTTTCTACAGGATTATTGTTTAAATTCATGGAGTCATTATATATACTAATTATATAAAATCTTGCAATTAGATTCCCTGTAATAATATTTTTGTAAATATAAAACGTGTGGCTTTGGAAATTATTTATTTTGAATTTCAGGCTTTTTATTACGAGAAAAGATGGAGAATCAATTTTAAATTCGGAAACATGGTCTGAAATAATGGAAGTGGATGCGATTCTTCGCAGTGTTTCAGTAAAGTGGAATGAACGCTATCATAATTATTCTGATTTGTGTGCAAAGTGGAATGGCGAGTGTTATGAAAATGTCCATTTAGGTCTTGGACACCTTTTAGACAAAATTAATGATGGATCTCTTAGACTGAGTTATCCTATAATGTTTAATCCAGAAACTTACGACACATACACAATGAATATATATTTTGGTGGATTTACTTTCGAAAATGGATCTTCAAATACATTGGAATCAATAAAGGCAACAGATCTGCTATATACAGCGAGAACGGACAATGATAAGGAGGATTTAATGTAAGTCTTACTTTTTATTTTAGAAATAGAAGTAGTTTGTAAATTGTTCATCAATCAGTCAATTAAAAATCTTAGTCATCAATATCAATTCAATTTTATTTTACATAAAATGATTTCCTATGAAGTATTGAGGAATTAGAGGAGCCCATATTAGACAAAATCAGTAAGAATAGTACTACAACCCCTTAAGATACCTAGATGACCATTTATAATTCATCTACTATCATTCCTTCTTGTATTCATGATATCAAAAATTCTGAATACTGAATTCGGGTTTCTCATCTTTTTCTATTTACATCTGTGCTCAACTTTAGGCGATAGACATCTTTGCATATAGGTATACAGTTTTTGTAAATCCCAAATGTTTACAAAGAAACTATTTTACAGTAGCCATAGCAGATATTTTGTAGGGAATTGAGATTAAAGCATTGTCCAGATGTTTTGTATAAATGTATAGTAAAAGAGTTAGCCACACTGGTAAAATGCTCTAATAAGCTTACCGTCTAAATAATCCTTAAATTAATTTCCTTTAAAGTTGTCGATAACACTAACTGGCATTCAAGGCAAAAATGGAGTACATGTTCTAAAAATAAAATCTCTAGCCCTGGATTTTCTACAACTTTTTGTACAATTTTCCTTCCAATGTCAGCCAGTGTTTTTACTCCACTTTTTTAACATTTTTAAGGCATGCGATGTTACCACATAAATATCCCACATTACTCTAGTATAGTATACCTCCCAATTATTTACGAATTTTTTTGCTTAAGATTTAATGAAAATCACAACAATTTTTATTTTAGGGGAAGAGAATGGGAGTTTGCCGTAACTGAAACATTGGAAAGACTTAACAGTGCTTGGAAGCACATAAAAGTAGATTATGGGTCCGTTGAAGCGTACACAAGGGAACTGCACACCAACTTATTTAACGTCCTGCCAAATTTTTTCTTCTCCGTTTCCCTGATGATGTTATTTGTAATGGGGACTACTTATACTGGGGATTGGGTCACTTCAAAACCCTTGGTCATCAGCTTAGGAATATTCTCAGCTGCTTTGGGTGGAGCTGCAGCCCTTGGCGTTTTATGTCATCTTGGTGTTGTATGAATTTCACGATAAAATTCAATACCTTGTCTAATATTTTAATTGCATGTTAGGAAAATATTTTAAACTATTCTTGCAAAGACGTTCATAGTTTGCATGCAAATTAAAGTTTTATAAATATAGTTATATTTGTAAGTATGTAAATAGCTAACTAATATTTCTAATTTAAAAAGAATAATATTTTTATATGACTTTCCAGGAGTTAATAGGCATTAACATTGCTATACTTTTTATTGCTCTTGGTAAGTGTTATATTGCAATTTCACACCATGTAGTTAATAAACGCTTATTTTATATAATATTATTACTCACAATCAATGTCGATCCTAGATGCCTATTTCAATTCCATTATAATAATCCAAAAATGCAAACACGTCATTATTACTTATATTTTTAATTATAAATATATAAACAGGCGTTGGGATGGACGATACTTTTGTGGTTCTTGCTGCGTGGTGGAAAACAAATCCCACAGATTCTGTTCCCCAGAGAATGGCCCATTGCTATTCAGACGCTGCAGTGTAATCAGTATTTCTCAATATTAAAAATATATTATTATACTTATAACTTCATTGACTAACATTATTTTTTTTAATTTCTACAATTAATTTAGCTCAATTACAATTACGACGCTAACAGACGCTCTTTCATTTTTCGTCGGTACAATTTCACCAGCTCCAGCCATCCAAATATTCTGTACTTATGCCGGATTTTGTGTGTTGTTTATTTATGTATGGCATTTATTTTTCTTTGGGGGTGTTTTGGCATTGAGTGGCTATTTTGAAAAGGAAAATCGCCATTCAGTATT
>JAQFYC010007191.1:0-10885 GCA_034694165.1 Tomocerus mixtus
GACGCACGGACGCACGGACGGACAGACATTGCGATTACATAAGCCAGCCTCGCACACTCGGGCGGGCTAAAAAGTAAGCTTGTAGACAAACGCTACAGCTTCCAGGCTTTTAATAATTATCTAGCTCACTATCGCTCTGCTATTACCTAACTTATTAAATATCATTTAATTATTTTCTCTCTTACTTTCTCTACTTTCTCTTTTCATTTCGTCCCATTTCATTAGTTAGTTAAATAAATTTTAATGGCTACCTGTGTATGTATACTAAACACACGTGTTGTGGAAAACTGCAGATACTTTTTAGAAAAACAGACGACGAAAGGGTGGATGGTTTGCCAACACCTGTTCCTCCTCAACTCAAAGACTTTGGCATGGACCCGGAACACCGCAAGTTTGTTTTTGCAGAAGAATATGTGGATAAATCGGAACGTTCAATGAAAGAGGAATTGAATAAGCAAGATAGAGACCTTGGAATTAAAAGGAGACCGCCTGGTGGTAAAAACCGTTCTGGGGATGAGCGTCGTCGATTGGGTAATTTTCCTGTTCTTTATTTTCTCTATAGGAGAATTTCCATAGCGTATAGTACATATTATGTTTCCGTCTTATCGTCAGTGTCTATAAAGTATAAAGGATTGTATGTATAAAATTAGTCTGTAGTTTTGTATCTGTAGAATTAATATTTAGAAAAGAAGATTTTTCAGTTATTTGTATGAATGTTCAATTTATTATTATTTTTTCAATTTAATTAACTCAGCATTAGTAGAGATAGAAATAGAAACTTACTTAAAAACAAAAAGTACTACACAAAGTTTTATTTTTCATTCCCAAGTTAATACAAAAACATTCCCCATAATTATTTTTGAGGATTATTTTTGATTTTTGTAAACTTATAAGTTCACTACAGTCCACATTACAGTAATACTAAATGTAAGTTCCAAAACGTAACTTCAAAAAATATATAAGAATCCCATACACACAGAAAATACATTATAACTATGATTTATTTTATGATATTCATGAATGTTATATGAAATTAATTTGTCCATGTGTCCGAAAAAGTTCGTGTTTGCTGCTGTGTCGTAAAAAGATGTAAAAATTAGATTCAAATTAGTTTTAATGACTTAAGTATACCGTAACCCTATAGAAAATGAGCCTGAGCAAACCCCAGCGCAAACAATAGAAACACAAAATGTCACTGACATAGGGAAAGGGACAAAGCCTGCAGAATCTGGTTCATCTGGTGAAGCTTCAACTCTTGCATGGTTAAGCCCTGAGCTCCCCGGTGACTCTTCTTCTCCTGCTTTCCAAAATGAGTTTCTTTTGAGCAAGTCTATCAAAGAGACGAAACCTTCTGCTGTCTCCAGCAAAACTTTGGAGATAAAACCGACAAAATCTTTGCAATTGTCACTACCAAAAACGAATATAGCGGTTCCATCCATGTCGACAGCAGAGAAAACAATTTCTAAGGCACCACCACCAGAGCCAAAAATTAAAGAACCGGAAAGGGAAATTTTGGACGAATTTGAAGCCCTATCTGCTGATATCCTTCCTGATGATTTTGAAACCTTTTCTTCTAGTTTTGATGACATTTACCGCTCTCTCCAAACAGAAAAACTTTTGTATCCTTCTCCTAACCTATCACAGAATGCATCCCCGAAAGCTTTAACACCTGAGCCCTCAACAGATAATAGTGAGTTTGAATACGATAAGGGTAAAACCATAGAGTCGGATGCCGATACCAAAAATTTGCCTTCCACGATTTCTGAACCCCTTGAGAAACAGGTTGAAACATTAGCACAGGAACCCTCTTTACCTTCTGTAAGTACTGAAGCAGGAGAAATTCCTAGTGATATCGATATGTCCCCTGAAGCGGAACACGATACTTCCGGTTCCGACTTAGAACCCCCTGCTTTCATCCCACCTGAACCAGTAAAGAGCCCTGAAAGGATTTCTGATGAAGTTGCACTCACTAAAGAATTAGAGAACGAGATCGATTCAGTTTTAGATACTATCAAGGAAGCTGGAGAAATTTTAGCTGATTTAGTAGATGAACAAAATGATAAATTGCACTCTGGAACATCTCCAGAACCTGCAAATACTACAGTCCAACATACAGTGAAACCAAGTGTGCCTGTTATTGAGATTGACACTACAACTAAAGAGCACATTGTTATTAGTCCAAATGAACCTGTAACCATTACAGTAGAAGATTTAGAACCCAATAGAGAAAGGACCTCCCTTTCTCCAGGAAAGGTAGAATTTGAGGAAATCCTGGACAATTTAGAGAATTTAGAAACTGCATTCAAAGAAGCTACTGTATATGGTACACCACAACCACAGACTAAGATACCAACTATACAAGAATCAAACAGTTTAGAGTTAGACGATTCAAGTATTGGACAAGAGCAGGATAAAATCACTTCAGAAGATAATATTATTGAGGAACAAGTTGAAAAATCGGAAGGTAATAGTACTACAGTAGTAAAATCACAACTAGAGGAAATATTGACCATGCTAGAAAAGGAAGATTCACAAAAGGTACAGAAAAATATTGAAGAGCAAAAGGTTCCCGATGATTCTGCGAATAATATGGCAGATCTGGTGAATATTACCGAGACAGCTTCAAAGATGACTTCCGAAATAATGTCAGATATTTTAGAAAGTTACTCTAATATCAATAAAGTCTTTGAAAACAAACCTGTTTTAGATAATGTGGTAATATTAAATGAGTCCGATATTAGTGATGCGGCGGGTAAAATAACATCTGAGATCATTTCGAGCGCATTAGAAAGCTGTAAGTGGGCCGACTTCTCAGATATCCTTTCGGGTGCCAATTCTGTTAAGGAACCCGCTTTGTTAACGATACCGCTAGCCGATGATATTTCTGCACATTATCTCACACAAGAAAATTCCTCACAGAACACACCTGAGGACACGAAAACAGACGTAGATATTCCCAATGTCAGCAATAAAGATTTAATACCTTCAGATGAGGAGAAAGTCGAGGAAATTATTGCCCCTGTAGTAGAAAGTCCCATTCAGGCTATGAGTGTGGAATCGTTAATAGCAGCAGCACAGGGCGCTCTGAATATTCTTCCAGATATGATAACATATGCTGATACAGTAAAGAGACACTGTGAGGATCAGGACGAGGATGAAGAGTTAGGACAATTAGAAGTGGATTATCCTACTAATGATGAACTTTCTCCTCAATTTCTAGAAGAATCCTCTGATCCAGCTGTAGAATCCGTTCCTTCCTTTGTAGACTCATCTCCTTTTGAGCCACCAAGTGTCGAGTCCCTTATAGCAGCAGCCCAGGAAGCTCTCAAAATACCTCCACCAGCCATGACTTATGCCGAGACAGTTGAGAGTCACAAACATGATGAAAAGCCTGAAGACACTGTAACAAAAGAGACACCATTACAAAAACAGCAGCAACAACAACAACAGCAACAACAAACACAAGAATTGCACGACACTTCCAATTTACAATTAGAGGAAGGTCCCATGATTGAAGTTATGCCGACTATAGACGAAACAGATGAGAAACCTGGAGAAACGTCCTTCGAAGACGAAACTTCTAGTAAGAGTGTTGACCTTACTTCCTCCTCCATTTCACAAAGTACAGATAGTTCCGTAGAACCCCTTCCTCCCTCTCAAGAAACCAAGGAACTGGTTTCTGATCCAATTACTTGTATCACTAAACCTTCAGTAGTAGAAATTGCCTCCGTAGAAAGCGTTGCAGAGCCTGAGCCTACACCTCCTAATGTTAGTACAGATACACAACAAGCATTAACAGCAGAAACACAAACGAATATCGAGGAATCAGCCAAAGTAGAACCAATAATACAAGAAACTACAGGTGTAGAAATATCAGAAAAAGTGTCAGAAGATATTTCAGCGGTTCAGAGTGAGAAAGAAATTGAAAAACAAAGTCAGCTTTCACCCGAAGAGAAAATAGAGGAAACGTCTGTTGAAACAATTATTCAGCAACAGTCAGGTTTACCATTGGAAACAGAGCAAGCTGATTCTACTCAAAATGAAAGTCGAAGTACAGTTATCGAATTATCGGACAATGTAGAAAAATTAAATGAAACAGCAACTATTGCTAAAGCCGAAGATACAGTGTTAGCCTCGGAAGATACTAAACCAGATGAAATTATAAAAATGTCTGTACAAACTACTGTGGAAACATCTGAGGCACCAAAATCAGAGGAAATCATTGAAAAGGTTGTAGAAAGTCCTCTAGAAATAGCAGAGTCACCAAAACCAGAAGAAATTGCTGAAAAGGGAGTAGAAAGTCCTCCAGTAACATCCGAGGCATCAAAGCTAGAAGAAATTATAGAAAAGGTTGTAGAAAGTCCTGATCCTGATGTAGCATCTGAACCCAAAAAGTCTGAAGAGATTGTTGAAAAGTCAATGGAAATAATCGAGCCTGTCAAATCAGAAGAAATTTTAGAAAAGCCTGTAGAAAGTCCAAAACAGACTTCCGAGTCACCAAAATCAGAAGAAAGTGGGGAAAAGCCTGTAGAAAGTCCACTAGAAACCTCCAAGGTCGCAAAATTAGATGAAACTGCGCCTAAAGAAATTATTGTAGAAACACCCGAACCCATTAAACCAGAAGAAATTATAGAAAAGCCAGTAGAAACCTTTGTAGGTACATCTGAGCCATCAAAATCAGCAGAAATTATAGAAAAGGTTGCAGAAAGTCCTGTAGCTAAATCCGAACACCAAAAGTCTGAAGATATTGTTGAAAAGCCAGTAGAAACAGCAGAACCGTTGAAATCAGCGGAAATCTTAGAGAAGCCTGTTGAAAGTCCACTAGACACACCCGAGGCAACAAAGTCAGAGGAAACTGTGCCCAAAGAAATTATAGAAACAACTGAACCCGAACCTGTAAAGTCAGAAGAAATCTTAGAAAAAGTAGCAGAAACACCTGAGGCTACACAATTAGACGAAATACAAAAGAGTACCGACGTTTCTCAAATACCATTAGATATTCCGACACCAGAATGTGTGCCATCGGAATCTGAAAAAAGTCTGGAGGTTTTACACCCAGATTCGCTAACAAGCTCAGAACCTACACAAAAAGACAAAATTGGAGATTTTGAAACATGCACTGAATCGCAAAGAGCAGAACCTTCTGTCTCCGTAGTAGAGTTTTCCCTAAGCGCCTCAGTAGATGTAGCAGCCCCTGAAGTCCTTTCTGAGTCCCCACTGGTAGTAGAACATGTAGAATCGGAACAAACTGCGACAGCAACTGTCGTAGAATGTGTAGATCTCCAATCGGCCAAAAGAACGGCAGTGGAAGAATCTGGAATGCAAGTTGAGACGAATGTAACTGCTACTGCTAACATCGTGGCTTTGACAGCTGACAAGTCTGACGCACCTCAATTAGTCTCTTTTGATCATGATCTTACTTCATCTCAGTGTACTGATATTTCTGCTCCGCCTCTATTAGACACAGATCCACCCAAGGAAAGTACCAAAGAGATTTCTCCAACTCCATCCTCTTTAGTTGGAAAATCAGGAGACACAAAGATTTCTCAGGCTGTCGCGGTCGCTACAGATTCCTCCGGTTCTGCTAAGGCCAAGGCCCAGGACATAATTGCGCAAGGAGCTCAGGATGCTAATGAATCTGGTCAGGAAACTTTTAAATTCATGAGATCACTATTGAACTAACGTTGTTTTTTGTATTTTGTTTCGTTGCACGCTGCTTTACTAAAATCCGGGGATTCAGGACATCGCGATCGTGATGCCAGTAAGTGTATCATAAAAATAATACCTTCGTTCGTCAATACTATTATAATTAATCAAATCATTATCTGTAGAATGCATTTATGCCTATGTAATAGTATTTGTATATTTATCAGTCAAATCGCAAAAATGCATTCAAAAATAATATTTATACCTACTAGTTATCTATAATTTACGTATGAACTAATTAATCAGACCAATTTACAGTATCTTACAATTATGGGTAGTGGAAGGGCACAATTAATGGAAAAAATTAATATTTAGTATACCTAATTAATTAAAGCTGCATTTATGTACAGATATATCGATAATTTCAGAACTACGTGTATTGAAAGTGAAAGTATTTTTGTGTACCCCCACAATTTCTTATCGTAATACTCAGGTAGCTGTTTCTTTTCCTTTTGTTTTGTTTTCCCCTTTGCTTGTAGATTATAGAAAATAGCTTTATTGTCTTTTCCTTCATATATTAGCAGTGTGCCCTATACAAACTCTACAAATTGATCTTTCCATTGTTCCGTAGTATGTAGCAAAGAGAAATTAGCTTTTTTCTTCATGCTTATTACGGTAGAAGTATTTTATAGCTTAATTCTGCAGCAGATTCTGCTATGAAGGTAATACTAAAGAAAATTCTGTAGTTCATCATCGCTGTGATAATATAGGAGACCTAGAGATTGATATGTTACGAAAGCGGCTTGAGGAAACAGAGGCTGCTATGGAGAGGATTGTGGCTCAAATGGGCTCCGTTTCTGATCGTATTTCTCCGACAATTTTGGCCCAAGTCCTCAAAGCTCAGGGGGTACTTAAGGTATAGAAACATGAAATAACAGACTTGTGCTTGAACAAAAATCTACATTTTTCTCAGCTTTATTTCCAAATTTATTTTCTATTCCCTACACTTAAGGTATCAGTAACACTATTACATTGTGACATCGACTTCCACCACACCAGAACACCATTAAAATTACTACATCACATTTTACACACTTTTTCTTTGTTGAAATTGAGAATAGGGAACTTTCACCTTGCTTTCACCTTTTAGTATTACATTTCATTTGTTACAGTTACTTAGAAATGATCTCCAACAACTTAGTGCAAAATTATAGGAAACAAATTTCGCCCACTGGTAAGGATTACTGCTTTCTGTGTATAGGTACACCCCTTATTAGCTGAAGGACTAGGGCCAAATTATAATTAACAATGAAAATTACTTACAGTTTACTATTTCAATATATAACTGGCTTTTGATGTGAAGTCCTGATTTCCCTTCGCTTGTCTGTTCTATAAAACAGATACATAGCAATATTAGCACTATAGCAGAGAGTTGCCATTACAATTCAATGACACGGATATCTAAAATAAGGCCTTCTCTTAAACAAAATGACAAATAATTAGTTAAAACAGACTAAAAAGCCTAATGTGTCATGTTGTGTTTTTATTGACCTAATTTGCATGCTACTTAATCCTCAACTACTGAAACTACTTTTACGTAAATTAATACCTGTAACTACGTATGTAGGTATTATTGTATACCATATATATACCACTGCAAAGAAGAGTGTGTGTGATAGCCTGATTTTTTAATAGTTTTAGTTTTGAGTGTGTTTTGATTTTTGAATTGGAAAAATTATTTACAAGTAATAACTCCGGAAATAATTTGGCTCTAGTTGTTACAGCTTTGAAAGGGATAATCGAAGCAATGGATAAATCTAGCCCACCAATACCAAAGCCAACTTCAGAATCAGAGTCAGAATCTAAGACAAAGCCAGAATCACAGGCACCAGAACAAACTGAGGTCAGCACAGCAGACTTCAATTTACACTTACAATTACAAATTACAATAATTAGTTAGAAGAACTTTATCCAATCACAAATTAGCACTTAGTACTATCAGTTGGCCAAATATTTGCACATTATTTTTAAAAAGCCCTAATATAGAACAACAAACTTAATACAAAGATTAATATAACTTTACAAAGCAATTTTGTAGCTGAGTTTTTACACAACTGAGTGTAGATGATCCAGCACGAAATCATAATTTCTTAACTACATATATTTAAGTAAATAGCTGCACCATTTTAAAGTGATAGCTTCATACAATTAAACCTATTACAGTGTGATACAAATATCAACTCATCTCCTATTCATATCATATATATGTATATGCTTTCCCCCACTTTCTCCATACAGCTCACTAAATACTTTTTAATACTACTTAATTACTATAATTACTTGCTGAAGAATTTTCATTTTCTATATTAAGACATTTTTAAAATTCCAAAGCGTTCAGTTATATGGAAAAGTTTATTCTTTTGATTTTGAATTCAGGGGATGAATGATATTTGAGTCCCACAGTTTGTATGGAGCAAAATTTCCCCAAAAGAAGTATACCTACACTAATCGTTAATTAAAATTAAAACCAGAATATCAATACATTTTAGAGTGACACAGAACACAAACATCTCACAAATGTTACATTCTTTGATATTTTAATTGCATTTTAAGAATTTTATAATTAAAATAAAACTAACCTGTTGATAACAAATATGATGACAGGAAGAGCTAGGGCACAGTGCAGAAAGAACAGTGCCAAAGTCAAAGGCATCAACTCAATCCGCGGAAACGGAAAGTCCTGAGAAAGTACAATCGCAAGAAGGCAAAACGAAGAAACGTGTGCAAATTGAACTTCCGAAGAAAGATCTTACATCGGAAGAGGAGGAGGAGGAAGAAGAGGAGGAGGAAGAAAGTTCCTTTGCCAGACCACCAACTCCACCCCGACATATTTCCATGAAACCTAAGCAAGTAAGCTAAAACATTGGGAAATTTTATTTATTGTCAACTTGAAAATAATTGCATTCGAAGAAAATCATGGGCATGGCTTTGTTCTGTTGCGTCTTCCGATGTTTTCTTTGTCCTTTTTCTTATCAGTACTTTTTCCCGCTCCTTGTTCAAACTTTATTGAAACGCGTATTCTGCTGTATACTCTTTAAAGCACTAATAAAGTGTTACAAAACCCTTATAAGGGGATAATTAAGCTGTAATTTCTAATTAATTGAACTGAAATACTTTGTACTTTTATAATACCCACCATCTATTAGCCCTCAACTTTCGCTCTGCCTTGTATTGAATTTTTCGATCTTATTCTGACTTTCCTGGATATTTTACACTGCAAATGTTTCAAAAAAGAATGTTTCCCTATTTTTGTTACATTTGACCTTAATTTGAAGTTTTATAGTTTCTTAATTTAAACGTTTTGTGTAACTTGCCATGTCCACTGTGCTATTAAAATGTTCAATGTGCCATGCGGAAGCAAATCTATGTATGTGTGTGTGTAAACGAAACCCGTACGATCCGGATAATTTTATAATGATCAGCAACAGACGAGGACGTCAGAAAGGCAATCGAATGATAATAGTTCAATGACAAACTTTGCACAAGACTTATCAGCAAGTATTGTAAATCAGACGATTGCAGCAGCCAAAGCAGCAGCAAATGCCCCATCAGGAGAAAAAGTCTCAGTCGTCGGTTTCGAGGAATCCTTTGCAATGGAATCAGGGAAGAAGTGGAATGAAAGAAGTCCAACGCCGACGAGCTTCCGAGGATCCTCCCCACTACCGCCAAGAGGGCCTACCCCTCCCGCAGAAATTCCATCCATTTTCTTAGCAGGACCCATGCCTGCGTCAGCAAACCAATTGCTTGTTTCCGATCCACAAGTAGAAATTGAAGGAGAAGAGGGGGATTACGACGATGACGACTACGATAGTGTTTCAGCCCCAGTAATTCTTTCCGGGAAAGTTACACTTTCAGTCATCTCCGGTGGAAATCCAGATGATGTCACGGAACCTCCATCTGTATCCATGGATGACCATGCAAAGGCTGACAGATATGCTGCAAAATCACATAGCAGCGTATGTCCACAATTTAAGAACATTATTTGAGATTGGAACTGACCGACTAACTTGAAATAACAATATCTACTAACCCTGGAAGACAATTTCTACATAAAACAACAATCACATTCAAAATTCCACCAATTGAAAGGAAATTTCCTTGACTTTAACCCAATTAGCAACAAATAATTAAAATCCACTAATCTAATTTGCCAATTCTAGATTTCTAGATTTTACAAAAAAATTATATATCAAAAATTCAAATTTTTTAGGTCACTGGTGACGGGAAGGGGAAGAAGGGAGCATCCAGTGTTCAAAAATCCAGTAAAGCGTCTAGTCCTGATATGGAAGATTATGAAGTCGTAGCAAAAGGTAAATATACTTTCCATGCGTTTCTTTTATATTTTCTATAGAATAAAATACAACTTATAATAGAAATTAAATTCATCACTTGCTCTTTTCAGCGTTGTTGCAAATGCAATTAAGCATTAAATTACGCAAACATTTAGATTGAACGTATTCAGTAATTTTGCAGCAGATATATTTTTCTTTTCTTTACCTCATTATAGTGAAAGTAGATTCATTTTTGAATGAAAATAAATTTCACTTTTTGATGTGCTGACATTAGGATATTCTCCTTTGATATTAACTTTTATGCGTAGTACATAATATAGCCATTAGCAATATCAGTAGCACCATTTTTAGTTTTACTCTACGGCAATTTTTGTGAATAGGAGGTTTCAATGATGATGATTTAGAAGACGAAGCTGATCTGAGTCTGACGCATTACTCTACTGGTAGGATTCCCTTATAAAGCACTCCTTAACAAAATGCCTAACCTTATTAAACCAATAGTTCATTAAAATCGATTAAATTATAAATTAATTACATTATAAATTAGAATAGCAAACTTACTTCTACCATTTAAAGCTTTCCTTTGAAAATAATATGGTACTCAAGTTTCAATAGATGACAAAAATTATATAACAAAGTTAAAGTAGAAATAGCATTTTACATGTGCGCTTACAAGTAGACATGAATACTCACATTCTGCAAACGTGAATGTTTATTTTTAACCTCGTTCTACGTTTTGAAAAGCGTTAATATGTCTGCTTCGTCATAATATCTGTAGAATCTGTACTACTAATAATAACACTCTAAACTTAAAACTGCCAAGCCACTGTATACAGCCCGCCCGAGTGAGTATATTGCTGCATAATTACGACAAATATCCTTATAAA
>JAQFYC010007192.1:0-10879 GCA_034694165.1 Tomocerus mixtus
AGAAAGCAAAGAGAAAGCTAATTCTTTTGACGACTTTTTAGCAATTTCTTTTATGTGTAGTAAAAATAACTATTTATTGTAATCTATATTTTGAATATAAATGGTAAAATAGTACTGCTGTATATCCGTACCTTGCCCTTGAAGTTCTATTTTTGAATATTCTGGGATAAACAGTTAAACACACGTATTCTGAATTTAGGGAAAAGTTGCCTGTTGATTGGGGAAAGTATTTGGAGAAAGTCTGTATTTTCTTCTTTTAGCAATTTATTTTATTAAAACGTGATTTACTCTACTTGATTTTAAAAGTTTTATTAAGTCTGCAAAGCCCTTTAATCAATGATACAGAAAGAAAAAGATTGGGAAAAAATAATTTTATAAGCATTGCCTTGTTAACAGAGTGACGTCAAGCTGCCATCAGTCATCGTCCTTTGCTCGTATTTTAAATATCTAAACGTAAAACTTCAGTTTAAGGCTTAACGAGGAAAGTAAAATTCAAGATTCTTAGCATTGGGTCTTAAATTAGCTTGTTTTTCTACTTATTGTTACTTATAGTTGTCTTATTATACTTGCATCCTTAGTTATTACTTATTTCTACTTATAGTTGCCAAACTGGAGAAGTTTTTCTTCTTTTATGCCTGTAGGTCTTAAAAAGAATGTAGAAGGGTATCGAAAGTTAAAAGGGCGATGCGCTCCCATGCTAAATCCTTGCAATGGTGATTGTGTTGTAGTATATTTATCAATGGATCGATCTGTAGGGGAATTTCGCAACCTAAATACATAAGGACGAGTATCTTGAAAGAAATTTTTTTTTTTCAATATAGTTTATAGTCTAGACTTGACTCACTTGACTTGACGCAATCACCTATAATTTACATACGTATGTAATACCTATATAACGTAGGTATGCGTATGCACAACAAAAAATAGGATAGGAAGATAGAGTGTTAAACCATAAATAATGGTAAGAGCAAGTCACTCACTTCTGAACTTAATAAAGTTGCTCAATTGGGAGACTTTGATGAAAGTGGAAAGCTGAGTTCAAATAAATAAATAACCAAAGGACTACCTTGTTGGCCATAATAATCATAAAGCGGACGGATCAGCCTGACTTGCCTTCTATTTATCTTCTTTTTATTCCTTGTTAAGAGTTGCGTTATGTTCTTACCATTATATTCCAGGTGTGCATGCAGTTGGAGGCAATTCAGAATGGAGCGTGCAAAAAATATGAGACAATGTACTTGAACTTTGACTTTTACGTTTCCAAAATGAATAATGCAGATTGCAGATACTTCTTGTTGGCCAGGCCAGGATCAGGATGTTGCTTATTTACTTGCACTAGCGTGCTAAGTATATATAGTAACTTGAAGAATGTTAATGAACTATTTAAATAGGAAATAGTGAATAATATAATTAGCAATTTAAACTTAAGCTTAAAATCATAGAAATCGATATTAATATTTTAGGTGCTTCTGCAGTGCACGCTGTATCAAAATAATTGCAATATACATTTGTATACCTTTACTGGATTATTAAAAACTTTTTAAGTAGATGATTTTAGGTGTAACATAACATACGTATGCATCAAGATGACATTCAGGTGAAATAATTTATTAATAAATATTTTAGGCACTTAATTAAGGGTAAAGAAAAGTATATTTATTTTCTTAGTTTTGTAATATATTCATAATTCAATAGATTCCATCAGAAATCTTACACCTCAAAAATTAAAAATATGGTGAAAGTAAAGAAAATTGTTAATCTTGCCGACAGAAAAAAATAGTTATCACAAAAGAAACATTTTCAAGAAATTATTGACAATTTTCCGAATCCAAGAAATAGTATTACGTAGCCTTGCGTTCCTAGCTTGCATGTTAAATACATCTGCAAGTGAACTTGATATTTATTATTAGTTATGTGTAACAGTCTGGGTTTTCCGTCTTCCCTTAATTACTGTACTTATTTATACTCTAAAAATAATTCTTTCACAATTATGCAAAACCTGCTAGGTAAGTTAGGTTACTACAAATAGTAGGTTGTTAGTTTGTAAGCAATGCAAGGTTTACTTTAGACTTTTTCGTGTAAGGTTAACTATTAGTTATTTAATATTACGAGGGATAACTGTATAGGTAGTATGAATTATAAAGTAAGACTTTATAAGCCTTTCGATTCAAATGCTTCATACGATCGTAGATGTAAAGTAATTTTTCGTGAAATTAAAATCCTAGAAAATTAAACTCCATTACGCCTCCACGGGCTAAAAAATAATAAGGCCTTATTACTATGTCATGAGGGAAATCATCTCATTCTAAGGCTTTCCATTATTGAGAAGCTTGCCTCCTCTATGCAAATGGTTTGTCTGTCCGTCTGTCTGTCCGTCCGGTTGCGATGTAACTCAAAAACGGTTTGTGATACCGACTTCAAATTTTTAGGGTAGCCTATTAGGGTTCCTCCGGTGACTAAGTTAAAAATGGGGTCAATCGGGCCTACCCCCTAGGAATAATGACCCCGCTCCCCATTTTTCGAAATTGCAACATATGGTAAATGAGGTATCGTACGAAAGCTTATGACCTCAGGAATCCAACCATGTAACAATGAGGTCAATCGGTCGACGGGTTACCGACTTAGGTCAGTTTAAAACACAGCATATCCGTTATGTCAATGGTATGTCTGTCTGTCGTTTGTCTGTCCGTCTGCCATTGATTACCAATGATGATCACAATGATTATCAATGATTATCAATGATTATCACAATGATTTTTACAATTGCAAGCTCCTCTTCTACAACGTTTACCACGGTTTATTATATTATCATTTCTTAGTGTTGCAGTTCTCAGCTAAGACCTTATGTTACTATCATTGTTTTGCCTTTTACCTGTACAGCTTACTGTGTTCTTCTGTTTAAGCAATAATCGCATACAGAATGTAGTGCTCATTTTAATATGGATAAGTCGAATGTAATCGTCTGAACAATAAGATTCTATGCATTATGCTTATTGAATTAACACTTACTGAATGTTCTTCAGACTGAAAATGTATTCTTTCCCATTGAGTTGAGTTCCAAAGAAAATAGTTCATATTTTCCTATGAGAGTGAATTTTGTAACGTTGTATGATGCATGCATAAATAAATGAATTTAAGAAGAAATTGAATTCGTTTTTTCCAAGAATATTGCCTCGTGGTTTATTTAATTTTGATACAATACCATTACCTGCTTGCTTCCACTCGAGTCTCCGCAGTATCATCGGTAATTAATTGTTACATAGTCACACAAGTACAATTTGAATTTTTACAAGATTTTACTTAACATTAGGTATAAGGTTTGTATGTATTAATGGTTTGGTTTGGATAATTAGGTAACAAATTAACACACTCATCTATGAGTTACATACTAAGAAAGTACATCACATAATAATGAATTAAAGCATAAGTACATAATATTTTTCTAGCTATTTGTATTTTGTAGGGAGGAGCACACGCCAACTCTAATCACTAATCATAATCACGATCAACACCAGATGAGATATGCTTTTAGATGATTTGCTTGCGCAGATCCTTTTTACTTTTTGCTATGTACGCAAAATTACAGACATTGATTTGAGGCATTCTTAGATTACATACATAATACATACATTTAACATACTAAACTAAAACATTTACAGAACATTGTTTCACAGCGATTTGAAACCCCAACACAAACACAACCTGCTGTAGCAAATGGGTAAAGGTAAAACATTTATAAAATTAATTCATCACTACTGTTGCATTGTATGCAAATGGAATTACCTACATTAAGTGACAAGGTTACCCGATCTGTATATTAGTTACGAATATTTAAAATATGGAGCTATCAAATTGTAAACTGACGTATTTATCATCATTTTTGGGAGAAAAAATAAATAATAATTGTGAAATTCACTTTTGAAGATTTTGAACACCAAAAGTTAAGTATAACTGAATTTGTTCCGAGGAGACTGGCAAGATTTCCCTTACTACATAATACCAATAATTATTTCTAAGCTGATCATGTCTACTTAACATAAATAATTACTTCATAATACCATTAGCAAATTCTGCTTTGTTTAAGACGAAAGGAAAATATCATATTTGCATAACGCATTGTATGTACATACATAAATATAGTACAGGGCTAATAGTAATTTTGTACGCACACGTTTCACATCTAATATTCAGGAGTCGTAGATGTTTTAGCAACCGGAACTCAAAAATAAATGCTATGGAAAATTGTCTGCCATTTCGTCTGCAATTGCAATAATAAAACTCTGGAATTAAAAATTAGGGACAAGGATACTCTTTTATGAAATGTTTCTCTCTAAAACTATCATTTTACAAAGAAAAGACAAATTATTTCATGGAGTGGCTTTCAAAATTAATGTACTTGTACAAATTCTGTAATATTTTTTACAATAGGGCGTATCTCATGTTGGCAACCCAGGGAGAGTAAATGCAAGGGAACTAAGCACGTTATTTGATTACATTACGGTATTTAATGTTACAATTTCATTTAAAGATGTACTATTATGAAATTGAGGAAGTACTTATTACACTTTTTATTTCTTCCGTGATTTCGTTGGATTAATCTGTAAATTCTAACCATACCAAACCAACGAAGTAATCTAACAAATGGATGGCTGTCGTATTCTGTCAATCAATCTAACCATTCAATTATGACGTGTCAGTGAACCCAAGTTAATTACACTCAGGCAAATATTTACAATTAATGCGAGTACGAAATAGATTAGTAGCCAAGCCAAACCACGCATTTGGAGAAAGACGTAATGTTTTTATTTGTACTTTCTCCACGCAAAGCAACCAGACCTGTTTACTTTAAGAACAATACAAAACGTATTAAGTTACTCCACAACATAAGGGGTAGATTAAATTGCCCTGTCTTGTCCCTGTCCTGTCTGCGTCTGGCCTGGCGTGACTGCCATGCCACTATTGAAATGATCTCGTCTCTGACGGACGCAACGTTTGTTACGTAAATAGTAAATGGTACGTACAGAAAAGTCTCACAATATCGGATGTTGTCTATGTACCGTATAAATAAAGGAACAGAAAGCATGTCTGCCAACAGTAAATGAATTCAAAGAAATCAACAAGAGTACATAGGTTCCTGAATAATAGAAAGAACCTACCTAAAAAAGTAAGTTGGCGTTGGCAAGTGTAAGTACGTCGATGTTGTCATTACGTAAGTAAAGTGCTTTACACTTTACAGTAAACTATTTGCTCAGCATTTGGGGAATTGGAATATGATATTCTTGTGTCCTCCCTTTGGTATCTTTGTCAGGATGTAAAATGTAAATTAGTAAGGAATGTACGTAAAAGTTGGCGTCACAGCCACAGTCACGGCATTTGCAATTTACGTTATTTTCTGCGTCAATTTCCTTTGAAATAAAGTATGTCCTAAATTGTTGGACTGTATTAAATTACGAGAATTAAATTAATAATGTATAGTTTCAAGTCATATTCCAAAATTTAATTAATAGTTAATTATTTAACTAACACAGCTTATAGATCTTTATTTTGCGTTTGCACTGTCAAAAAATTCCAATTAGGTAACTTAATGCTAAACGAAGTGTAGGGGATAATCTGGTTTTCAATTTCTTTCGATTACATTACTGCTGACGCACACTGCATGACGAGACAATCGCAATCGTACATAAATATTTAATTAGGATTCATCCTGACCTGACTGACCTCCCACATAAAGAAGACTTCCTCGTTTCTCTCCCCTTCTCGTATTACTTATAATGAATAATTGAAAGAAATAAGTATATTAACACCTACATACATACAGACAAACCAAATACTTAATTACTGTCAGTTACATGAAGTAATCTGTGTTAATTTTTTTATTGCAGAACTAAAAAAATATTCACCGCAGCCGGTTGTAGTATTAATACTTATTGCCAAATATCAGGTAATCTACAGATAATTTTCATTTATAGATTAATCTAAGTGAAGTTTTGCAATTTTCCGGATGCACTTAGAAAGGAATCCTCACTTCACTACATGCCAGATGGCAGTATAACAACAAACGCTACCTAATTACATACTAAGCATAAATGTATCAGCTATTAATATACAACGTGTCTACTAACTAACTAACTATGTAATGTACATATGTAATTTCGCTGGTAATTGAGAAGCTAATTTAAAATCTGTATTCCCCGAACATCAAATCAGAACCAAACCAGAACTAGAGCTTTTAGATCCTTTAGAATCTGTTGCGTACCACTTTGTTAATGAGATAATTAAATACAGGAGCTATTACTACAACTATTACTACTTACACAGGTTTATGAAGGAAATCAGTTCAGTTCAGTTGGTATTGGTAGGTAAATATACTTTATTTAGAGTGAATATCTAATTACCTTAGCTAATGAACTACGCAATACTGTTTAATAATATACTAATGAAATGCGGACGAGATGAAATGTACATAACTAATGCACTATCTGTATTTGGATAAGTAAAAGCAGTAAAATGGCAATAACATCAAATAATGTCAGTAGGAAAGTTAAGGAACTCATAAATATGTGGGTGTGCTGTGCATAAGGGAAAATTTTGAGCAAACTATGAACGTGGGCTACAATTGGATTGACTTTGTGTAATTATTTCTATTTACTTAGCCAAAAAGGGTAGCGAACTCGTTCAGTTCGGAGAAAGTGAATCAGATCAGGACAGGAAGCCTTTTAAGGTTTAGTGATCACGATTGCCTCATCTTTTAATGGTTTGTCACGCCAGTCCTCATATATATTGTGTTTTGCAATGCCAGATCAGAATCAGCCCAGGGTTACAAATACCTTGCACACTTAAATACTTAAATGTTAAACTCATACGAGGGCGAAAGTAGAACTAGCGTAAGTAATTTTCTTTGGTTAGCTACTAGTTTGATGAGTGTGATGTGACTGGTTTGAGTGAGTGCTTCAATATATTGTAGAGGAGAAGGTATTTATGTATCCGTCGAACGTAGGAGGACACAAGAAACTAAACTAACGAAAATCGCACTGATTACATCAACTCTAACTAAGTAATGTAAAAGGGGGGAGGCTAAGCTTACAATTAGTTAGTTTGCACTCTAACAACTTTCATCATTACATTACATACATTGCACTACAGTTCACTACACTGCTACACTTAGGTAAGTACATAAGTTTACACCAGAAAAGCAGTTCACTGTGTGTGCTGTCCATTGTCGCTATTTTATGTTTTGTAATACATAAATATATGTGTCCTAGATATCTGCCCAGCTTAAATGCGCTTTGTGTTTTAAGGAAAGCTAATCTACTTAACATTTGCAGCTTTTAACAATAAAATAATGCAAAAATTTTGCATTTTTTTATATGTAAATGCACTCTATTGTTACGTTAAAGGAATTTTTTGCAGAACAAAAGGCAAATATTGATACTAACGATTTATTAATAAGATTAAACCTTACTTTAAGATGAAAGTGATATACGCGAGAGCTAATTTGTAGATACAAATGTCCTTAATGCTTTTGGATGTGATATGCCTACGACTTATGTACCCTTTACTTGTATCCTCTTAAACTGTGTATGTATATTCTGTGGGAATACAGAGAGAGTGAGAGAAAGTTTAAAGGTCCGTGTTAGTTCTAGTAAATCCCTGTAATTCTCTTCTCGAGGGGACTAAATCTGAAGAAAGGCAATTTATATAATAGTAGGCTTATAAACTAACTTGGCTTGATTTGCTTGGCTGCGAACTAGGAACCTAAGCGAAAGCTTCGTTACCTTTTCAACAAAAGTTCATACCATAGCCCATAGAAGGGCATACTTTCCCCCTTTCTCTCTTTCTCATTCCCAAATTCTCTCACCCTTGACCTATCAACTTCGTTTTACGCAACAGACCACATTACATAGCTAGGAGGATATGGACATGACACATTAACAACTTTAACTCTCTCCTGTTGAGACGTTGAGAGGACCAATTCAATTTACGTTAAAGGCATTCTTCCCAACTAATATTTACTTTTAAACTAATAAAACTGCTCTCAACAACAAAATTCCTGGAAGTTCCTGGAAGCATTTATTCATTAAATGGAAAAGAGTAATTAATTGCATCAAATTTTCTTGTGGTATTTATGTAGATGTGGAAACACGTAAAGATTCAACGAGTTGGAATGTGTTGTGTATGAAGGGACATATATGAATGCTATGAAAATAATGTCTGTTGTAAAGAAAGTCAATTCAGTTCAAGACGAGTTCGGTAGGGAGATTCTAATTTTGCTAAAAGCATCCCTCCCCTTTTAAGTAATCCAAAGAAAAGAAAAGGATTTACTATTATGTAAACGTTTTCCCTTATCTGCGTTCCCGCCTCAAATTTTCGAGGACATTTTCGAGGACTAAGTACATGTAAGTATTTTTCACCTACTACCTACTTACGTAAGTATGGTACGCAGAATAAGCCACATTCATAAAAGTTTCTTTACAAAATCGAACCAAGTAAGTAGAATGCAACTACAGTACTATATTTAAGGAGAAAACTTACCTAATGCATAATCTTGAGTGGAAATACATTTGCAATTGTAAAATTAAGTAGTTCTACCTAAAAATATTGCAATTCTTGTATACAACTATTGCATACGAGTATTACATATTGATAGACCAAAGCCTACGTTGAAAAATATTTTCAAATGATTTGCTACACACTTTGTCAATTAACTTAATATAAAAAAGTTACTTTGTTTTAAACACTGGAGAAGGTCACACGTGCATAAATTTATTTAGGATTAAAAATTGTAATTACTCATGCTTCCTGCAAAAATCTTAAGTTCAAGTCGTGGGTTGGGGACTTACAATCATTATGAATTGCATTAAAAATAAAATTGTATTTAAAAAGATATCCCACATACAATACTATAGGTGAAACTTAGCATAAATATTTCCTTTTGATTTACGAACGTCAGTAATTTGAATATTCTTGATATTCTTCATCCGCCTCCATAAAAGTATAGATTTGCTGAATAACATTACCTACCTACCTACGTACATGTGTATGAAAATACCTAGTGAAATTATACATAGAAAACTGGGGCAATATTCTTGAAGTTTGAAAGATGAATGCAAAGTGAAACCTAAAGAGTGAAAATATAATTAACCTTTTGGCCAGGTTTAAATAAAGAGAGCTTATGGTTATACTTAACCCAGAGGGATAAGCTATCTATTGAGAGCCTACTTTTTAATCTACTCTGATTCTGATCTTATCCAATCAACACGTGAAATCATATCTGTGCCGTCATGGAAAAAACTGAAAAAGAAGGTGAATACTGGATTTAGCTCTGCACTGGATCTGGTTCTGGTTCTATAGTTGTGGTGACATACTTAATATCATAGTAGTTCTAGTTTTTGCTTTGATGTGTGTACTCGTGTATTGTACTACTAGCACTTCGTCGAAGAATGGCATTAGCTTAGCAATCCAATCTGTAGAGTGGATCGAAATATTTCTGCCTGTCAAATAATGTATTTATATGTAGTATGAAGTGGAATGGAAACTAGATGGATGTACTATAGCATGTAGAAATACATTATACATAATAGTAGCTTAAGCTTTTTCATATATAGTTAGTATGTAACTATTATGTGCATATACAATGCAGACGTAGGTTGTAGGTTGCGGAATCGCTTTGTCACATTGCCACGCGTCATTGTCATTTTGATTCAAATAAAAGATTGTTCAACACTCCTACTACCTACTCTTATCGTAAAGTATTTACTATTGGATTTCATTCCACACCTTTCCAGGAATCTAACAATAGGTGCCTGAGCAGGTAACAACCTTTACATGTGGGTTATATGTACAACACATTTGTTTTTCAAAAAGGCACAATACTACATACTACAATGTAAATGAACGTAGCATTAACATTCGTTCAAGTTATCACATAACAGGTAGGCTTATAAAAAAATTATACGTACCGAACATTGTAAACGATTCTCAATTAACTTGTACGTTAATTGAGATTGAATAATTGAAATTTTGGTTGGAAAATAAAAAATGAAGTTGATAGGGATTTTAAATATTTTTAAGATATAAAATTCCTTCACAAAGATATTCTGAAGCGAATTTTAATTATATTGAACTAATTTACACACAGATCGACTTTTGATGTTTGTGATAAAATTAAATATTTGCATGGGTATTTAATATTGTACTTTACATTTTTAGAAGGGTTAAGTCCGCTTATAGAGTTGAATTTAGTTTTCACTTGGAAAGTTTGATTGAATCTACTGTGTCATGTAATGTAATGTCATGCCATGTTAAGTATGTATGTCATCATCATCAGCGACCATTTTCACTTCATTTTCCAAAAGGCTGGCCTGGCCTGGCCTGGCCTGGAGTGGAATTGGATCTACCTCCATTTACCATTTATAGCTATGCCACGAAGATTAAAACAAACTGGGAAGTCGAATTTGTTTTTGCTGCATTTGCATCATTAGCACATGTGTATAGAGTGTTAGGTAATAGTAATAGTAATAATATTAGATCGTGACAGGTTGTGGTTTGGTTTGGTTACTAAATTAGCACAGACAGAGAACTAATATGCAAATTCACGCACACTTGCAATTTGCAATAGTAAATAGTACTGCTAATAAATATCCCATAAAATACTCTGGCAATAACTGAATTAAAAGGAGAGTAACTACCTGACCTGAACCAATATACTAAGCACAGAGTGTTATACTAGATATCAGTAGATTCCATATATCTATACATACAGAGGATACGTAAATATAAATGAATTAGGTTGGCCTGTACACACATACATTAAATTAAAGGGACATAATTTCTGTCCTGTCTGTTTTAAGTATCCGCCCGCGCTATTACGTTTGCTTAA
>JAQFYC010007193.1:0-10878 GCA_034694165.1 Tomocerus mixtus
CGCGTTTTTGCTACTAGTTTTAGACGGCTCAATGGATTTTGATGTTGTGAGGCTCTATGGGTTCCTGGATACACTGGTTAGTAGATTTACTAGCAAACATTGAACACGAAAGTCTTAAAAACCCTTAGAAGATTCTAAAATCGATTTTTACCGTTTTCATGTACATATGTATCTGCCTGCCAAACTTATATTAATGCGAAATATAAATATTTGCTAGTAAATCTACTAGCCAGTGTATCCAGGAACCCATAGAGCAACAACATCAAAATCCATTGAGCCGTCTAAAACTAGTAGCAAAAACTTTTATGTCGTATCGTATAAAGGATGTCCTTAATAGAAATATAGGACTAGGACTAAAGTTTTTGACATGACATGACATTGGCATTCATTCTCATCACTCTCACTCACTCAACAATGACAACAAGAATATATCCGTCTCACGGTACAAACTAAGGAAAGGACTCCCCCCACAAATCCCAATCACCAAAAAACTGAAGCCAAGATAACTTGGCCTTTGCCCGCGATTAGTTTTCCCGTTCAAAATTCATCTGTTTTCTCATCTGCTGACATAATAATGTCAATGTGATAAAAGAAATAACAAGTCACTTCCAATTTTTGTATTTTGTCTTGCCGACTTCGATTTTCATCTCATTTTAACATTTTGTAGGATGACAGAAGCTGCTTGGTGAGTTAATAGTGAGTATTTTAATTATATAATTAATTTGGTTTGCATAGTCAAAATATTTATCAAATTCAAAAAGTCGAATATTGACTATCGGTGCCGAATATAGAAAAACAGAGCGTCCAGAATGTACTGACAACAATTTAATTTGATTTGATAATCTGACTTCTGACAATTATGTCTAGTACAGTGTCTAATTTTTTTTTACTTTGCCTACTCTCTAGATTGTTGACTGTAGATTGATTCTGGAGGCGACTAAAAATTTATTAGCAAGAAATTAAGATGTCTAGGTGCAGATTATGCCTGGAAGCTCTAAACTTAAGCGATGATGTAGTCATCACGGAGAAGGACAAGAAAATTTATCAAAATATTTTTGAATGTTGCAAAGAGCAATTGGAGGGCAGGCCGGAACTTACAGAAGATTTAGCATGGAATCTATACCCTGAAAATTCCAAGACCCCTTTCTGTGAGAAATGTTTTAAGAGTTCGGAAAAACTATATCGAGTGGCGAAGGAGCTGGAAGAGTTGAAATCAAGTCTGGAACAGGTGATTAAGGTTTTCGCGTGCGAAATTCATTTAAGGCTCTCTCATAATGGCCCAATTGTTAAAGAAGAGGAAGAAAGGCTTCAAAATGAAGATCTTGCGCTGAAGGAAGATATTGATATCGTGTACATTGATAATGATAACGGAGAAACGTATTTTGAAGAGGAAATTGGAGCAGATGAGGAGGAGGTGGAAATATTTGGAAACATTGCTGTTTCTGAAGATGAAGAATCGTCCCTGGAGGCACAAGATCCATTTGCTGAATCTGTATCGGAAAATAAAATAAATGATACTGTTGAGTGTGACTCTGAAACTATAGAGATTCCTGGAAAAAGGAATTCGCCTCTAGGTGTCTCAAAACGTAAGGACATAATAATTTGCATTTAATTATTCTCAGATATATATTAATTATCATGTTTTTGGATACGCTTTTTTTGATTGCATAATATGCTTTATGCTGGTGTTAATACTGCTACTCATGGCCGGACCCAGGGGGGGCCTAGGGGCCCCTCCCGAAATTTTCGGCGTACACTAGATATTATGGGCAAAAATGAACAAAAAATGAAAAAAATTCGCGCTGGGCGCGATTTTGTTAAATATGTGTGTTTTAAGTCTTTAACTCGCCTCGAAACACCAAAAATTTGGCGCACCGCACTGTAATTTGCAGATAAAGCCTACAGTAAACTTTTGGCAAAAATGGTAAAAAAATTCGCGCCGCGCGGGATTTTTTGTTGTTTTTAAACCCCATATTTTGGGCCCCTCCCGAAATTTTTTCCTGCGTCCGGCCTTGCTGCTACTGTTTAATATACCACTTGTTTTTGGTTTAGATTATAGGAGAATATTACCAAAACCGTCAAACTCTGCCAACCTGAAAGATGTTTGCTCTTCTGGGTACCCTCGAGTCATTCTAGAAAGTGAGAGAAACCACAATAAATACAATTTTGTTATACCATGTTAGTTTAATAAACATTTATAGCAGCTGTAAATAATATAACTTATGTATTCATCACACAGGACTAGACGATAAAAAAATTATTAGGAAACCTGGAATCGGAGAGAAAAAGAATACTTGCTGCCCCATTTGTTCCAAAACCTTTACAACTGCCAAAAGTTGTAGGAGACACTTGAGAACCCATTCCGTTCCCAAAGTCGACAGATATCCATTCAAATGTGATCTGTGCTCTAAAGGATGCAAAACTGAACTCAGTTTGCGGGCACACGAGCGTTTAGTACACAATCTGCGGAAAAAGTCGCATTGTAAAATATGCAAGAAAGCTTTTAATTTTCCAAATCGCTTGAAACAACATGTTGAAACAGTTCATGAAAAGAAGCGTAAATATTTTTGCCCCACATGTGGAATGGGGTTTACTCAAAGTCAGAACGTAACGAGACACGAAAAATGCCACAAGAATGAATCTGAAAGGAAGAATTTCTCTTGTTCAATTTGCGAAAAGTCTTTTTCAAAAAAAGTATCCCTACAAAATCACGAAGAAACCCACAAGGAGGGTTACGTGCGGAAAAAATTTAAATGTGAAATATGCGGAGATAAATATTTTAACTACAAGGAAAATTTGCACCAACATCAGTCTCTTAACCATTTGGTATTCACAGAAGGGATCCTTGATTGTCACATGTGTGGAAATCAATTCGCAGACGGTTTGCAATTAATCAGGCATAGGGAAACTAGAAGCGAGAGTTTCAAGTGCCCCTGTTGCAAAGAATACTTGAGAACCCGTTGTCAGATGCTAATTCATTACGGAGAAAAGCATCCAGACGAAGAGCTTCCATTCCAATGTCCAGGATGTTCTTGTACATTCGTCTCAGCTATGAATTTAAATGAACATTTAACTTCATATTCAAAATGTGGGAAGAATACTGAGAGTGAGAAGCACGTGTGCACTAATTGCGGAAAAACCTTTGCGAATGTAAATTCATTGAATTGCCATTTCTTCAATGTAGAACGAAAACTTGGGAAATTTTATCCGTGCCGCTCTTCAGTTACAGGAGATACGAAAACGAACACCATAAAAACAACCATAGGCCCGGAAGAACAAAAACTATTTCATTGTTCATTCTGTGGAAGGGAATTTCCATCAAAAAACACTGTTATTATTCACCAAAGACAACATACTGGAGAAAGACCGTATAAATGTTCCACTTGTGGGAAAGCCTTTAGCAGCAGAAATAATTTAAGATCGCATAAAGCTATACATTCACAAAATAACCAAACTTGCTGCCACATTTGCGGAAAATCAATGTCACACAGTCGAATAAAAACCCACATCAAAGGCCACACGGAGGAAAAACAATTTACCTGTTCATTTTGTGGGGAAATCTTTGCCTGCCGAAGTTTTCTTAAAAGCCATGAAAAAATACACGAACAGGATAGCAAGGCTTGCTGCCACATTTGCGGAAAATCAATATCAAAGGGCAATATAAAAACCCACATCAAAAGCCACACCGAGAAAAAAGTATTTACCTGCTCGCTCTGTGGAAGGACATTTTCCCTATTTAGTAATCTCAAAAGACACGAAATGGGGACCCACAAGGGGGAGAAACCGTATAAATGCAAATTCTGTGAAAAGGCATTTGTGCAAAATGAGCAAAAGAAGACGCATGAGCGAACCCACAGTGGAGAGAAGCCCTACTCTTGTGAAGTTTGTGGGAAGGCCTACGGTGACAGGAGTTCTTGGGTTAAACACAGGAAAACACACAATTAGAAATTAGAATCACGAAATAGGTTAGCAGAATAATTCTACAATTTTAATTATTTCCACCCTCTACGTACTATTAAAATTTTTTAATTAACGCATCCGCTTACAAAGACTTAATATTATGCACTACATTTACATTGGAACAACCACCTGCATCCTATTAGTATTATTTAAATGAATGGCTCGCCTCGGCATAATATTACATTATTACTACATTAACCTCGCATCTAAAGGAACGATAATTATTTTGTTGATTATTTCGACGAAACTGTAAATGGACTATGTCGTAAGATTCATTAAGCCTTACCCACTATATAGTGTGCTAAATTAGATAATAAATAAACGCAAACATGAAAAACATTATACTAAAAAAAATTCGGCATTTACTCCCATGTACAAAAAAATTGTTAGTGATATAAAGTCTCTGCCCAAAGACAGATCCTAGTACCGTGCAACTTATGTGGGGAAACTGCCATTGCTTTCCAATTTCAGTTTATTTATTGCACGGATACTACACTCCGCAGAGGTCAATACAATATCAGGATTAGAAGAATGTAAAACGTAAGTGTTACATCAAAATAATGCGTCATTGTAATATTATTCCGGTTGGAGTTACATGTTACATTTGCAATGACATCAATACATGAATAATACTCATGTATTGAATCGTCAATGTTATTGTTACTTAGAAGGAATGTAACTTATAATTGTTTGCTTATCAATTAAGTACATTTTAAGAAAGAACACCGCACAACTTACAAGGGACAGAGACTCCCTTATAGGATTTCTTATTATTCAAAATGGAGATGGATGTTAACCTCTTGAACAAGTGTGACTATGGTTCCAGTTCCGTTGGCCAACAGTGTATACCCCTAGGGGGATGACAGCGAAAACCCACTTTTTACTCAAATGCGATCTAATGGCCTCTTATTTACCATAAATAGCGATCTCGTCCTCCTGAACATCCTTTTCGGATGCATGCCTTTACCTCGTAGTTCCATAGGAATTATTGAGGAATCGATGGAGTCAAGATTGATCGTCCATGAATACAGAACTGTAACATTGATAAATCATTGGTGGACAAAGATGAACAGGAATTCTGCGAGGTGTAATCTAGTTTTTCCATTTTTGCTTTGGCTTGCTCTCTTCAGCTTTCTGGTGTCAAACTGAAGTAATTAAACGAAAAAGAATTCTTGGTTGTCGGAAATGAGGATTCTCCAGTTGTTCCCGTTCTTATTTACATACCAACTACAGGTCTCGTTCTAAGCCGAGAAATGTTTAAACAAGGTTTGGCAACTGTTGCTGTTTCTGTGTCAGCTCAAACCACAAAAATAAATTTTGGATCAGGTAAACGATCTACTTATTGATTATAATTATTCATTGTCATTATTCTTCATCCCTTAACAAAGTCTTACAAAGTCAAATTACATTTCAAAATTTTATTTGGGAACGAATAATATTGAGGTCTAACCTTTACATATTACAGGTCGTCAATATCATTAGTATGATTAGTGAACGGGTTCACGTTTGCAAATCCTCTATTCATTTAACTAAGAAAAATGACATCTATGACGACATGCAAGGTTTAAGTGCAAAATGTTTCGTTCAAAAACGAAGTGTAAAATGGGGAGTTCATTTTAATTGAATTTTGTAGTAATGATAAAACAAATGATTAGAATAAAATGGACTGAATTTGATTTTATTGAAATTGAAAAGCTTATTCAAATTTAGTGAAAAAATATTTTCCGCAAAACTATTAGTGAACCAAAGGTTCAAAAGCAAACGTCTACAATGAATATTTGTTCTGTGCAACCGCATTTAAAGTATGTATAGACAAATGTTACTTCTTGTTATTTGTATATGGGGGAAATCTAGCTCTACGTCTATGTAATGCGCACGTGGCCGTAAGACAATTTTCAAACCTTACTTATAACACCTTCGCCAACTGGCCATTTTCTTTTCCAAAACATGCTTCCATAATTTTATAGTTTTATCTTTGTAAACATCGTGATGCCTAATACAGGAATGACATTATCATTGTACATTGTGCAGGTAGTTGGGAATTTGACAAAAAACATAAAAGTTATATTATACTACATTGTACAAACCCATTATGATAATCTATAATCTATAATCACAACTTAGTTGTTATTTACATGTACAATAATCATGTGAAACTGTTATATCTACACAAGGAAAAATTACACGGCCAAGAGCAGCAGCAGCGCTACTATAAATATTGTTCTATTTATCATTTGCATGAGAATGTAAATTCTGGTGTCTGACATTTGGTCCATGTCCAAATGGTAAACACATGTGGCATATTTTAGTAATAAATTGGAAAGATATTCCTATCTAAATACTAGATGTTATCCGACACAATTTGTTTCTCTACATGTGATACTAGTTATACAAGTTTAGTATTGGCTAAGTTATGTATATAGTGGTTAAAGTAATTATCTTACTGCTTGATAATATTTACCTCAGTAGCTTAATGGCACAAAATATAGAAACTATAAACTCTATTCTTAATAATTAATTTGTAAAATTTATTAATTTTGTTGATTGCTTGGCTGTACGATAAATATATAGGTATATTAACCACACCTATCTCCCATTTTGACAATTTTAATGGTAGTGCATGGATATAAATTTAAGTGCGGAATTTAGTTGATAATTTAAACATCCAAGAGATATGAACAGTTGTTAATAGGTAAACATAAATATACCAGTAGTATTAGTGTGGGCGTAAAACCTACAATTTTATAACATTTTTCAAAAGAAAAGTATTTTATTATCGTACGGTCAACATGGACCAATGTAACATTTTCCATAACAAATAGTCGAATGCTATATAATCGCTGTATTGCTTGTACGTAATTTTTGTCATTTACTATATTTAACATGCCAGAGCTAAACTATACATAACATAAGCGTTAAATAAACCATTACCAAACTCGTATTTAACCAGGTGGTTGCAAATCAAAATTCCATATTTCCAGCAGCAACATAGCTAATGCTAATGAGAGCACCAAGGGGCAAGGGGTGTAACTAGGCTCCATTTGCAAACCTAACTATTTTACTTTGTCCGTGTCGACTGTGCACCCAATTTAACAGGAATATTGGTCAGCTATCAAAATAAATGAGCCATAGAGGAGGGAGACAGAAAGGCACGACAGAAGGACACATTCCCTGTCAAATGGTTTGATTTCCTCAACCGCATAATAATAATTTCGGCATAGTGGGTGTTTCCCAATATATTGTTACATTTATGCCAAACCGAGAAATAAAGAGGAGGCCTAATTGATTATACATGCACATTTATGTTCGATAATTCGCAATTCAAAAACTCTGCACTTTTCTGATCCAGTGCGATTAGAATACCAAGAATATTGCACAATATGTTTGGACATAATTGCTTAACTACAGACAACGTCCCATAAGTTTCCGAAAAAGTCGGGGTACAACACACAATTTAAAATAATATCACAATGTTTATGAGCATAAATGACTTTTGTAAGATATTATTGTTTCAAAATGCGATAAAAATCATGAAAACTATTAAAGGTTCAACTCCAATATCATGTAGACAGGTCGTCATTACAACTACATCCATTATCAGAAAATGTATTTTATTCTGTTACTCTGCTGAAGTTCTGATAAAATAAATTTGAGGGGCGTTTGGTTTTTTTTTCTCGTATATTTTGAATATCTTTATCTATGTTTAACTCAATTAAAAAATAAGAATGTTCTTACTTAGTATATAATTCTTAAGAATTGAAGTCAATTACGATTATAAACTTATTGTATGATAATTGTACACTTATTGCGAATTTATATACTACAAGACCTTGAATGAAATTTAGGGTGTATGCTTTCTTTCGCTGTACAATACAATTAAGTAATCATGCGGTTAACTTACAGTATACATTTAATTAGTGTGTTTGCAGTACTTACATTCCAATTTTTGGTATCTAACGTTCATTCTGCGTTGAAACATTTCAACAAAATCGCGAAAATACTTATTCGCCTATTTATTTCAAGCAATTAAGTTGTTAAATTTTTACATCGATCAGATATATTATGGTACATTGCCATTTCCCTGTAGCAAAGTTAAACCTACTACATTTCAAGGGCACACTTAAAACTTCAAATGGTATAAATAGAAGAAAAGCTTCGACGACGGAGCGCATATTACTGTTAATTTTTCCGAGATAAAATTTGACATTCCTCCCTTAAATTTCATCATAAGATTAATATTATATCCAATATTGCACCCCATTTTTGAAAAAATCACTACACTACAGTCATAGAATATATATTAATAAACCTTCAAAAATGTTTACCAGATTATCTGTTAACATTTTCGGGTTCTTAGTGACGATGGGCAACATTTACGGCACTGTGCCCTTCAAATGGAATATAAAAACGTCTAAAGTTGAAATAAATCCAACATTCGAAAAACAATACTATTTCAGATTGCTCATTTTACTCATTTTGGCACTGCAGACATTAAGGATGTCCGGATACCTCACACTGCTGCTTGTTATGGACAAAAACCTGCACGATTACAACTTTGGGTTTATCGTATGCATAGGCTTGTGGATTTTTATCCTAATGCAAATTAATATTTTTGTCCGGAGAAACACTTTCGTCTACTTTATCAATTTATTTTCGTTTTCATATAGAAAGTTCAAAGGTAACTTAAATGTTCTATAAATTAATGATTAATTTAGGCCATTTCTTTTCTTTCAAATGAATTCTTGGATGACATAGATACTGAAAATTATATTTCTTGTTGCAGCTCAAAACGGGATCGATGTGCCAAATGCAGCCAAGATGTTTGCAGACTTTGCAGCTATTCTTGCAATGCTCGGTTGCATATTTGGTCCAATTGTGTTTCTGATATTCTACTGTCTGAACAGCACAATAATGTTACTCAATGTATTTTTTATTCCAATTGAATACCATAATCCGTTTGTAATTGTGTTTGCCGGAATTGCATTCTACGTATTTGTGTGTCAATTATACTACCTAGGCTTCTGCTACTTGTATATAAAATTAAATGCAAGTTTGTTCATGATTTGCTTGGGGCGTAGCATCACGTAAGCTTTTCAATATTTTTTTTCATTTATTCAGCTTTTCAAGAAATTTTTTTATCCGAATATTTGTTATTAGATCAAAGAAAATCAACCCTGATTGGCCGCTCAAAGAAAAAATTCAACACTTTATTAAACAGCCAAGAATTGCCAAAATTGTTCGAGTTACACGTTTCTGCTCCATATTTTTTCCTTTATTTGATGAATGTGATAAGGACATTACAATGCCATTTCAATGTCTCAGCGGAAGAGCCGGGATGACTTCAATTTGTCTTTTAATTTGCTTTGGTTGGCAAATGAATAGGATAGAAGTACTAATGTTTGCTAACATCATTGTATGCCTGTTGGGTTTGTGGTGTTTGTATCTCCACGCCGTTGGCAAAGTACACCATTCCTCATCTAAAAGTATAAAATCAATGAAATATTTCTTATCTTGTGATATAGTGGAAAACAAGCTGATGAAAAGGTTTAGGAAATCTTGCGCACCAAACGCGGCGTCTATGAGCAGTTTCCGCAAAATCACAAAGAAAGATTTATTGAACTATTTAATGCATGTTGTCAGAGGGCTGGCTAAACTCCTATGCTACAAGAACTCCATCAGAGTATTAGAAAATAGAGTATCCCCAAACTTCGACCGAAAGTGGTAACTTTCTTAATGTGTGCAAATACTACAATAATGGCAAATATAATATAATAATTAGATAAAATAATTAGGTTGCATAGATCCCCAAAATACCCCCTATCTAGTCAATTGTCTCTTATCGCAGCGATATTCTGCAATTATTAAATATATGTTTTTGGTAATAAAAGCTATGTCGGGTTTTATTTTCAATAGATAGACAATTTAATACAACTGCATGCGTGAGTTTATGTATGTATTCGTAATTGTATTCGTTCAGTTACGAACGAATAAATGAATTTGCAATTTTTGGAAGCCAAAATTTGCCTAGGAGGTAGGAGGCATGACTTGGCTTTTGGTTCCTATTGCATACAATTACAGATGTACAAGACGCCGCCCCAATACTTTTAGTAATGCATTTGCTGTGTGATGTCAATCATAGGTAAGTTACACTGGACTGGGGAAACTATTTACCCAATAGAGCAATAGTGTCTTTATTATGTAATTACGAAAAATATTAATGAATATTATGGATAAATAAAATAATAATAATAATATGAATGTTAAACAAGGTTCGTGTATTTACGAAAAATAAATTACTTAATATTGTTAAAATACAACAGATATTGAACTGTTATATTACACACCATGTACCAGTACTAGTACTTCTAAGTATTTAGTATTTAGAAATCATTGCTAGTATTATCCTGTTTCATACACTAACTTACAGTCCTTAAATAATTATAAAATATGTTTTATGATTATAGTAATTATGGTTGCGGTTAAATCGTTTGTTGAAAATAGCAGAATGCCCTCCAAAATATGACAAATAAAGTTATCAAATCAAAATTTCTTAAAAAAGTTAAACTAGGTAAACACTGACAAAATAAAAAGGTCAAGATAACAAGATTATGTAGTAAATGGATTTTTACTTGAATTTTGGTTACAATATTATCAATTTCGTAACAATATAACTATTATAACCATTTCAATGCATCAGACTCATCATACCAAAAATCGGAATATCCCTTAAATTCAGTTTCCTCAATTTTCTCTGTAGAGTCATTTTCCCTTCTATACAGATAGTATTCGTATTCTTTAGCTTTTCCAGTTTCTTCTTCGCAAACCATTGAACGACTCGGCCAGCAGAGTTGTTTGGGGGATTTTTCACTCGTTATAATCAATAGAGGTCCCATAATGAAAGTTTTAATAGTTGGTTCC
>JAQFYC010007194.1:0-10878 GCA_034694165.1 Tomocerus mixtus
GAGTGATTGAGTTCAGTTCACTAAAAAAGTATCTATCTATGTATCCATCTATCTATAGTAGCATTAATATAAACTTTCTTATTCGCATTTGATCTGGAGCTTGACTTGACTTGGCTCAACTTCTCTGTTCAATGTTCAATCCACTTTAGTTGACTTCGTTCAGTTTACTTTAGTGTTTTTGAGTTATTGCCTTTTCCTCCATTCGATTCTCAGACAAGATCAGATCTAGAGATTTTCTGCCAATCGGATGAGGTCTAAAGCTTTTATAAGTACGTAAAGTATATCTGTATTTTTATAGTTTTAACCCAGAAGCCTTCCTTCTCAAGATACACGAGTCCTGTCTTTCCTAAGTAAAATACTAACAACAAAATCCTTTTAAGTCCACGTCCTACACAGCTTATAGCCCTAATAAAATTAAAATAAATTGAGCTGTAATTTCATTGTCTTCCTTTCAAGTCCCACTCAATACACTATCTTATTTAACTTATTATATCTCACACACAATCAGCCAAGCCAAGATAAGCACCAACAATTGATCTATATCTATCTCATGCTTTCACCTGTGCAAATAATTTCATGAAACAACTCTCATGGTAAACAAAACAGCAACACAAGTGCAAAACACTCAAAACAAAAACTACTACATACATACTACCTTCCAAATAAAATACAATCTCAAACTTTCATAAACCAAACCAAACCACGAAACGATATCAAGCCAAAGAAGAAGCCAAAGTCAAGCCTTTACTTACATTATATATATTGTATTATAAAAAGATAGGCACAACACAACCCAACCTAAATCCGGATTTTTTTCTGGCAATTTAAACACATCTTGTGGTTTGGTTTAGTTTGGCTGGGTTAGCTGTCTAAAGCTTCAGTAAAAATCTCAAAAGTATGGTCCCTGACTCAGCCATGCAAAACTAGTACCTGATTAAACAGTTTATAGTTACTGCTGGTTTGCTTCGTTTTATTTTTGCTTATTTTTTATTGCAGAAAAGTTTGTTTAGCAAACCACACCAACATAACATCAGTCATGAGCCTATAATATAGCTAAGTATTTTGAGTATTGTATTTATGTATGTATAGAGATGATAATAGGCTTTTTAAGTTGTTTGGTTGGTTTTCCTAATAGAAAATGAGACGAGAGCTCAAATTGTAAGAAGTAAGAAGTAAGAACTTGAGGCAGAAGGTACAAATGATGTGACAGATATATTTATTAGTGTCATTATTCTACTCAGTCACTACTATTCACCACAAACCATAGTTTTAACATTAAGTTGAACATTGAATGAATGTTATGTACAGTAGAGACAAGACACTGACACACGTACGTTACATTATTTTACCAACTAGGAAAGCTACATAAGGTAAGTCTATTTCTTTTGAATGAGAAGATGATAATGATTATGTATGCATGTATGTATGTATCCCTCCTTCATTTAGTATTATGGTAAACCCTGCAATATATAATATAGAGATTTAAATGTATAAGAACCAAACCCATGGATATGGATACAACTAAAATGAAGTGTTCAGCAAACGATCCCAAATTGTTCAGGCAGGTCGGGTCGGGTTCGGTTTCTAGATTTTTTCGCCTTTAATTGCTTTTATGTGACACTTTTATAGGAACTTATGGTTTTGGCCTAGGAGTCATTATCGTAATTTCGAAAGACACCATTTCATTCCTCCGCTGAGCTTTGCCCTCTTAAATGCTCAATGTTCAACGTTCAATCCAATATTACATCCATGGAGAATGGAACACACTTTGTTCCCCAAACTACTAAACTTTCAAAGAAAAGACGCTAGGAAGAGCGAAAGCGAAAAATATGGCTAATGTCTTCAAATGTCTGTTTCAATGTCTCTCCCGATGGGATGTTAGCCCTGTTTGTAGCGCTATATTATGTAGTGAGAACTGATCTGCAGATAAACATTGTGAGCATAACATTAAAACAGCCAGAAACTCCTTCCCTTTATAATTTAGACATTAAAGTTATCGTAAATTTAATTGAGATTTTTACGAGGGCAATAAATGGAAATTTTAAACTTACGTAAGAAAATGCAGTGAACCAAAGCATAGACCAACCAAAACAGCAAACAAAACGACACTAGTACACTATATACTCATACTGACTACCATATCTCTGCAAGTAAACCGAGTCCACTGTTGTAGAGTAGAACAATTCAGAGAAACACAGCTGAATGTTGTACATACATCACCTTAAAACTATTCTACAAAGCACCATCCCAGAAATACATTAAAACAAGAATGCAAACCATAATCATAACAATAACGATAAATTCGGCTCCTTAAAACCATCTTTTCATTATTTGCATTTATTTTAATTGCTTTTATTTTCATTTATTTATGTAGGTTCAGAAAAGTCCTATTGTATTTAGAATGTTGTTAAAATTTTGAAAAGACACGGTAACTTGTGTTTCAAAACTTGCTCGGGCAATGTATTGCAAAGTACACTAGAAAATTGAAGTATAGGTAATCGTGTAATAATGAAGTTGCTATTCAATGAACCAATTTTCTTTTGTATTTCAGAAATATGTTGAATCTACCTGTGATTTTACATCGTTTTTAGGTTCCCCTGTCTTCAAGAGTACAAACCAGAGACAAAAAAGTGTAAAAATGAAAAAAATTAGGGAATCTATTTTAAGTAGATAGGAAATAACTATATTTAGGAGCTGGAACGAGTTAAATAAAATGAAATGACAAAATCAAGTGAAGTAAACTAAACTAATGTCAAGTCAAAGTAAGCAAGGGAAGTCGAAATAAGAAACAATGAGAAAGAAAGAAATAAGAAATGAATCTCCAGAGTCTTGTTTGCAAGGAATATATGTAGATGTTTGTTACAGAAAGAGAATAGAAGTCAAGTCAAGTCAGACCAGGCCAGAGTCTGCATGTTAGTCACTCACGACACAAAAACTACAAGATTTAGATTACAAGCGAGCAAGTCACCCTAGTTTACGACACAATTTAAGATTACGTTACGAGCTCTGGCCGACACTAACGGCCGATTCAAAACCACTTCACCAGGTCCGCTCTACAGTTAAATGAGCATTCACATCAACAGAAATCTACGAGTTGTCTTCTCTTACGACTTGACGAGACTCTTCAGAAACCTGAGATTCAAATGAGACTTGAATGTTTTATTTCAACTTCATCTCAACACATACCATACATACAAAAGTGTGTATAATAATTGCCTATCTTGCCTTATAAGTTTATAAGGTAAGTATGATACATTTATATAAACCTAAGCAGAGTTAACCTATACCCCATTTAGAAACGTGCCTTCTTTTCTCTTAAGTTCTTTTCTGATACTGATATGACGGTCTCCCATTATTTTATCCCCATGTCTTTTGATCCTCAACATCTTTTGCTCCCTATTGCCATTTATAAACTGTTTACTTAAAATACGTAATTTAGATATGTATTAAATAGTAGTGGTAGCATCAAAATATACTGGGCAGCAAAAGAGAAGGGTTAAACTAAGATGGGAGTAAAAGATGCCGGGGAGTAAAGGAGTTGGGGACTTAAAGATGCCGAATCAATGTGACTTGGTTTGTTCTCAACTTCAATGTTCATCCAGAAATGTATGCAGTGTAAAGTATTGCAAAGCAGCATGCATGATATTGACATGACGATGCATTTTCGGATTCATCGGTCTGATGTAGTCCTACAGATTTAAATTCAAGCGATCTAGAATCGACAACTATCTATAGAAATAAATACGCTGTGCTGTGTACACAATACAAATCCACACAAAGTATAAGAATAAATAAATAAGAGTGGATTCTGGCAATGCTGGGCTGGGATGTGCAATCTAAATTTCCGATTCAAAACAACTGAAGATCTAGATCACGAACATGCCAGAAAGCGTTTGCTTAATTAACTCTTATGAGCCTTAAGTCTTATATAAATACAATTATAATAACGAATTAAAATCTTTTACTGGACAGGCTCAATCTAAGGAACCCAATTGGTTAATTTTAAGAATAGATGCATAATCGTCAGATAATCTTCTGTGAAGAACCCCAAAAATGTATAATAATCAATGCAATGCAAGCAAATGTAAAATAGTACAACGGTAGAGTATTTTGAAATTGTTCCTCTGCATATAAGTTGTCCTAATTTACCTTTCACGTCAAATACCTTGTCTAATCTGCCCTTGCCTTGTCTTGGTGCTAATCCCCAAGAAAACATTTCAATCCTGCGTTGAAATATAGTGTTATTTTCCCATTTAACATCAATAACTACCCATGTACAAAATGTTTTAGCATTTTAGGATTCTTTAATGTTCCCTAAGCAAGTCTAGTATAAGTTGTTAATTTATTCCTCAACCTATTCGAACTTCGAACTGTGCTGCTACTGGTCCTAGTACATTTTGTATATATATTACCTTATTACATATTTATTAATGCTGAAAAATCTCTATTCCTCAAGAAAAACTCCTTATATACAAAAAAGATACTAGCTTGCACATAACTTTCAAACAAAAAACAAGTTAAAATGGGCCAATAATGATCGTAAAGCATAGTTATTTACTTGACAAGGTAACACTCCTTATTATCTGAATCTGTTTATTCCGAAGCATACCCTCATCAAATCGAATCACAAGAAAAGCTTGGAAATGCGATCCAGCCCATTGAATTGAATAGAATTGATTCGTCGTGAATTCATATTATCATACACTACAGTTTACATTAGAGTAAGAACACAGCATAAAGCACTTACACAAAAGATACGTAAGAACGAATCCAACGAGAGTGAAGTGAAGTTATTAGGCCCTAGTACTGTATTTGTACTTTAAAAGTACGTGCATCCTTAAAGTTAATCCGATACAAGACACAAGACAAGACAAGGCCTCGCCTAAACAAATTCAAACAGTAGAAAGAGATAATGAACCTACTCAACTCAAGTTATAGTCAAGTCAAAGTTAAATAATATAGTCAAGTCAAATAATGTAGTAAAACGTAACGCCTATCTCTATGTCCTTAGTGAATAAATTAGCTTGACTTGGCATACGAGATCTAATGTAATGTGGAATTAGTATTTGTATTGATATGTACTACTATAAGGCTTCACTGAAGTGAAACTGCATAATGTACATAAAGAAAGATACACAGGGTTCTATTTAGAATACGTATGTACATACTTATACGTAATAAGCATGAACCAAACCACGTAAAGCGCATAAATGTAAAATAAAACATTATGCTACATTACATAACATTACAACAGTACATTATCATATCATATAGTCAGTCTAAAGTTTTAATTCGAGTTAGAATAGCACACAGAGACGAGAGTCAGTTAGTTCACTAATGTAAATGTAAAAGTAACTCTAGTCAAGGGACCCCTTGTGAACAATGACGAATTATTATTGCTCACTCTACTCAGATGCTTTTCAATGGCTTTAACTCTATTGCAATCTAATTTATGCTAAGCATGCCCTACTGTGTGCATAATAGAGGCTCACTCACTCGCCTAACGCTCAGGTCCACTGCTCCTACAGCCTACAGTTAGAGCTAGACTCACAGCCAAGCCAGCACAGCCGAAACAAAAAGCAAAACCATCCGGATTATAGATGATGAATTGAAACAACTACTGTCTCAGACACATCTACTGTACATACACCCATAATTACAGCTTATAAATATTGCATTATCGTTCCATCTTGCTATAGCTGAATTTTATATTAGAATTTAGAACGATAGTAATTTTATAAATGTTGTAAGTTCAAACATACATAAAAAATTATACTTTACATTATATTTCTTAAACTACAGTAAAATAGATTCAATAATTCCTTCGCATAAAAAAACTTTATTGTCAATATATTTCTTAACGAGTATTACGATGAATTCCTTTAATTTTGTATCGCGCAGCTCCCTAAATATAACACAGCCTAGTTATCTGCTTGCTCATAAGGTATAATACTAGCCACATTGCTTCTTTCTTTTGTTTGATGATGATAAACGCTTATAGGTTATGGATATGAATGTGAAGAGCCATAATGAAAAATTTCTTCGTCACAGCACAGTCCATCATAATATTCGTAATACAATAGAAGTACAATAGAAAAGTGTAAGAGAGGAGCAAGTACCTATACCTTCAATGGAAAACAATAGAAAGGAAAAATGTCTAACAAAACAGAACACTTATCTCAGGTAGCACTTCTCGCATTACTCTACACAGTAAGATCTTTTCTACGGCTTACTCTTGCTTTTGGTTTCGATTTGCATTTGCATTACATTAGCATGGCTTTCAATTGCATTATAGATATATATTAAATACTAGCAAAAAATAAACAGCAGCAGCTCTGGTGAATGATGAACTCTGACTGAGCTAACAATCAGGACAGGAGCAGAAGCTATTCCTTTTAAGAGAAGTGACAATGACTAAGTTGTGATTAGTTGAGTTATCAGTTCACACTAGGACAAAGAATAAAATAAACGATAAAACTACAAAGCTCATATATAAAAGAATATTATCTTGGCTAAGGTGTCTAATACACAGATAGAGCTGTAGTGGAGAAATGGCTGTATCGAGAATCGAGACAACCCAGAATCTAAATAGATGGACTAATATTCAAATTCTCTATCAAATCACAATGGGATTAAGAGAACTTAAGTATATTTTGGTGTCCGTCTTAGTGTCAGTCTGATTTTCTAGCCAAGTGTTGTACAAGTGGAAGCCCCGTAACGTTAGCGTCTTGTCAGGATAATAATGTTAGCGCAGGTGTTGTCTTTTCTCTCCTTTCCTCTCGACCTACTTGAATTTATTTTAGTATAGCTACTTGACCAATGTAAAATGTAATCCATTAGCAGACTCTTTCAAACTGTGCCTGTATTGTATTTACTTATGCGATCAAATACAAATGAAACTCATTTGTTTTCCGTCATAAACTCCGTCAATTTGTCTACATACCTTACCTTACCTCTCTTCTAAAGTTATTTACTTAATTGTGCGTCTGTTCTATTTGAATGAGTGAACGAGTATAAGTACTCTATCTGTATCACTAGCTGTATCTATCTTATACCCTGGACGGACTGCTATTACAATTGAAACGGCAGGATAACCTTTTTCACAGGATTCACTTAAGGTGACCATAAAAGCTTGATGAATATTGAGATAATGAGTTGAAAGCCTTAGTTTTTAACACAGCTCATTATTAATGCCCATTTTACGTCAATTTTTGAGTGCACTTTTATGTCTGTCGATACAGACACTTTACATCTTTACTTAGAGTTTACTATTTCACTCTGCTCCCTAACCTATGCATTTATTCTGGATTGCTCTATTCTTTCAACTCGCAACATAATAAAACACCAGTGCAGTGATGTGATGATAAAGATTTGCTTAATAAAATCATAAAACTGAATCTACAATAGACAAGGTATCCTTTCCCTCTAATTAGATACATTTCATCTAATTATGAACCGGAAGGAAAAATTAGTTCAACTAAGGTAAACCATTGCATATGCTACTACTTAACTTTACCATTCGTTCTAGCTTTCCTCAATGTTATAATGCTATCATTATCACTACAATATCAGCTTGATCTAGATAAAAGTAACTAGGTAACAAAACTGATTGATTAGACCCGCTAATGACTCATGAGTTATCAAAGGGATCTACAGGATGTAACACTATAACTAAATAATCTATGCTACTAATATCTTTACAGCATTCTTGGAAAATACCATGCCAGACTACTGTATGCTTCCTATTCATGTCGCTATTTCTGAAAAGTGCATAGGTCACCCTGCAATGCACTTACCTAGTTAGTTATTTACTAGCTACCTGTTTAATATATTAGTATGTACGTCTGAGTAGGAGAATATTAGAAGAGGAAATAAACGAAGCCACCAGAAGCCAATTTCATCATCTCATCGCATCCGAATGACATCCGTCGACATTTTCAAAGCTTAACTGTGTAATCTTAACTGAACTCTTGTCAGCAGACAACGTATTACATAAACGTATCTAATTCCGAATACAGCAGGATACTTCCTATGTGTTCATACTACTAACTATGTAGGGATATGTGAATTAAACAAGCCAAAATTACTATATCTATCTCATATATCTCTTGGAAAAATAATTCGCCCCTTACATAACGTGGAAAATATTATTCAAAGACCTACCTGTATATTTTATAGCACATTATTCCACTTTAGAAATATGATCAGTGTATAGTATACATACTATATTCCTATTGTATATCTGAAAAGGAATATTGCTGAAGATCTTATAGTTTAAGTTACCTATCTGTATTTACGTAGGTAGCAGTTAATCTAAATGTTGGTAAGGACGAGACAGAGATGACTGAACGTGAATGTCTGCTCGTTTTACTTATTTGCACCATAGGGAGTAAATTGTACACGGACCTTAATGCTTCTTCGTCTCATCTGAATATTACATGTATTTCTATTGGATATTCCTATGAAACAAACACTGAAAGCAAGACAAACTTTTTGCAGAAGTCTCTTCATCTGAAGAGAAGCCTAGACTCTAGACAAAATAAGACAGCACAAAACAGAGTTCCCTCGGTGTCTATATTTCTTCGGTTTCTTCATTTCGATCGCGAATGAATCTCTATGTGCATAAACCTTCTTAAAAATATCTACCTAAATACTACGTAGAAAATAAAAGTTGTCCCTTCCCTATATTATGATAAAAGAGGGAAATAGTTGTGTAGGTATAGGTTTGTGTTAGGCCCGATGTTTAATTAGCTCCTCTCAATCCCAATTCAAACCAAACCAAAGCCAGCTGAGTCCTATTAATACATACTTACTCAAGAAGATAGTTCTCGAATGACTACTGGATTGGATTGGATTGGACGGGATTGACTGACTGACAAGTCTCTCCAACTGTGAACAAACTATTTTCTACTATTTCCATTTTAATATTCAAAGATTCAAACAAACAAGATTTTCTATAGCAAAGCATAAGTTTAGTATTAGTATTAGTAATAATAGCTATTCAGTTCGTAGTATTAGAGATTTGTGTATAGAAATTCTATTGTATTTTGCTTGATCCGTTCTGTTGTTGATTTTGATTTGAATTTGACTCACATAGATTGAACACAACATAATATTAAGACTAAGACTATGATGCTCATTTCAATTTTCTCAATAATAAATAGAGAGAAGGGAGATTGAAAGGAAATCCTCACAGACATAGACAGCAGAAGTTTAAGTAGCTTGGACAAAATGACAACACAAGAGAATGTCATAGTCATAGTCATGTCACTCTCGCTTCCTTACCTTGATTTGATACTCTAAATGAGACTGAGGCTGCTGTACAAACAAAAACAGACGCTGGGTCTTATAGAGGGAATCCCCATACTTAGTTTGGCTTAAAGTGTACGTATTTAGGAATGGATGGAAAGACATCATTTTCTATTTCTCATTTCGACAAGGAAAATCGAGCAAGTACAATTCTGAAGGTGGAGGGAGGCTAATAATCTTCGCCTTGATAGACACAACTTGAGATTTTCTATTCTCCTTTAGCATGGCATTTAGCATTTATATTATCTTCTATATTAAGCTTCTGCCTGCATTCATTCATTGTGTTCCTCCTCCGTATTCACTATTCTGCATGATTTTATGCCTAACAGACCAGACAATTCACATTCTGTCTGCGCACTCATCTGAACTCAACTGACTTGACTCACTGAACCCCGAATTGAAGATTGAACAAGAAGCTGGGGAACTCAAGTAAAGGAAGCCAACATAACTCACTACTCACTTATCTTATACTTAATACTTACTATTGTACATAACATATAATATTTCTAGACATACTTATTTAAAATTTTCCATTTCCAAGTATTCCTATTCTCTCTTGACTTGACTTGCTAGTTGCTACTGTCTCGTAGATTTTACTTTCAGCTTCAGTTCAGTTTCAGCTATGCATCTTTCAACTTAACTGATATGATGTACTGTATACGTAAATATGTGACTCAATGAATGCAAGAAGTATAAGTTGCCATCTACTTTGCATAATATTCTTCCTTCTTTTCACATTCAAATTGAGAACTCAGTTTCAGCTCCACTCTAAAGTAAAGTGAAATGAATTCTCAGCTGAAAACTAATCCTTCTGCTTTGCCCTGCCTTCCTTCCTCTTTAATATCTTCTCTTCTCTATTGTCCTCCGTAGTAACACAGTAGCAAGAATACCATTCTGCGGGTATTCTATTTTATAACGTCCTATTCCTAGTTGGTATTATCTGCAGTAGAATGCATTATTACCATTCAAAATTCGTCATCTTCCTAGTCAAATCCTCATTGTCATCTTCCAGTTAGTTACTTAGCCATGCGAATGAACAATCAAATCATTTCATATGTATTCTTTAAGGGAAAGCTACTTTATATTTAGAAAAATACTCGAAAATGTCAATACATTTTAACATCATGTCTTATTCTTCTCTTTCATTACACTTTATTGCAACATAACATTCGCAATCTAAAATTGTATCTAAAATATTCAATGTTTCTAAAGTTTCTATTGTGTAAATAAATATAGCACAAAAATTCCGTCGCAACTATTTTTGGGTAACTAGATAATTAGCTAAAGAAGCAATATAGGTACATGGAGGACCACATTTTTAGAAATCATAAACCTAAATTGTACTAACTTGAACTTTTTCCCAGTGAAAAGTAAACCATTCACTTGCATTGTACTTGTCTGGTTTGGACTGGTTTCTATGTCATGTGCAAAAAATAAAGAATAGTAAAAATTCTTGAATTTTGCAAACAATGAGACAAAATACAGATTTTATGGCTAACTTACTAGTAACACTAAATCTGAATCACATAGGAACTAATCCACATTGCTAAAGGCATAATTCAACTGACT
>JAQFYC010007195.1:0-10878 GCA_034694165.1 Tomocerus mixtus
ATGTCTCTATGACTAAAGCATACAGACGAGTTTACGACGCACTGCATTATAATGTCATAATGACATCAGTTTGATTATGGATTCTAGCTTAAAAGCCGAGAAGCTTCTATTGTCAACATTTGATCATTATACTTGATCAAATATTGACAACAGACGCATTTCGGATTTTAAGCAGTCAGAACCAACTTACAATCATGCAGTCTTTAGCTGAGCCTCCGTAGAGTTGCTATTAATTTTTGTTTTGGATTGCGTACATCAGTGACCTATTTAGTAGTGTCATTTTAATCAGTTTTAAGTGAATTTATAATTTGTGGGCCCCTTAATAACCTGGTGTCTGTGTATTAATCAACAGTACTAGTAAAGCTTCAAAATAACACTAATTTCACTATATCCGTAAGTGCATAACAGTTATGCATCTTTTTGGAGATATATAACTTTGATAATAAATTATATATTTAATTATATATATAAAAAATAATTAGCATTGCATTTACATACACTTACATGGTTCAATACTAAAGCTATTTTACTATCTAATACATACAGGCTACTGTAAAATATAATAGTAAGAGAGCAATAGTAAGAGTGAAGTAAGCCGATTGAGTACGCAAAGAAAACTTAAGCGATAATATAAATCTGTTGAGGAAATAAAAGTGGGTCAGACGTGGAACTCTAGAATACATATTAGCATGTCACTACCTGCTGCACTTCACATCAAATTATATAATATCAAATTTATCTCATCGCAATTTCACCACAAAATATGGGCTCCAGTACAACGACGTCTATAAATTGCAGCTGATGGTCCAAATGCTGAATGCATATAATAACCAAAAACAACAAAAAGAAAAGACCCAACAAAGTGCGCTAATGGAAGCTGTGGTGATGGGTGTCACTTGGTTGTTGACCCCACTTTTTTAATATTAGTTTAATTTTAGAAAATTTTGAAATATTGGTAATTGTAAAGAGTTACATGTAAATATATAAATTATTTAATACTATGTGTAAGGTTCCGGCTGTAAATAGTAAGCTTCCAGATTCTCGGACTAAGACTGCCCGCTAATTGCTATGCAATCCAATCCGCTTCAAGCTCAAGGCTATGCTTAGGGTTCAATGCTACCTGCTCGTATTTGGTGCATACTTGTCTAATGTATTATTGTTTCTTATCTATTAATTACTATGAGTAAGATATTGTAAAGACTGAATACTATGTTTGTCATTTCATTCTGGAAATCTATTTTGTCCTTGGATTCCTTTAAATCTTTGTCACTCGTCAGCTACGGCCTGGAAAGGTAGTAAGTAATCTCTTCTCTTCATTACTAGCTGGAAAGCTCGTAATTCTACTCGACACTATTGCTGGAAAGCAGTAGCAGTTTTGCTGGAAAGCATAACTAAGGTACCTACTCTTCAACTGCGGACATCATGCGAACAGAAGTGTAGACTTTTGTAAATATAATATGTTGACGTGGCTTGTATTACCATTGGAATTTCTTCGTAAATAAAACAGAAAGTTCTCACAAGCCAAACCAGCTATATCGCGAACCTAATTCGTTTCTTTAAATACCATCTTTGTTTTTCTTCATAATAATCATGAATTCATTTTATGTATTGTTTAACTCACACCGGGTTTGTCGCTATGTCAAAGACGGGTAGCACAACCTCACATATGTTTCAAATTATACAAAAAATTTGCAAATATATACAATAGTAAGGGTATTTCATTAGTGTAAAAATCTGGCAAAATGAGCAAAAAGCGCAAATTTCTTAATTTTAATAAATAATTTTGAAACATGAAAAAGGTTAATTCTAAAACACGTAATATTATATACAAGCTATACTTATTACGCAAAGGTACTCCTAAGAGCATATACAATTTCATAAACATTCTCCTTCCTAACGAAATCACTGTATTACTACTGTTGGGACAAAAATTTATTTTTAATTCACCACTCTCACTGGCAGAAAATATTAGAAAGCAAATCTTGGAATGCACAAGAAAGATATCATGGAAAATATACTTTGACTTGTACCCTTCCAATAAGGAGTATATTAGATTAGCCGCATTAATTAAAGCATTTAAAGGTTCTAGATCTACCAAATTTCCAGAGACTACACATCAAATATTTCCCGATTTACGGGAAATGTTAGATCAATTCATTTCCCTATATGAAACTGCACCATCCATATTTTATCAATTCAAATTATCCAAATAATTGTTTACATTTTATAATCAATTCATGAAGCAAAATAGATTGATTTGTATCCCCAGCGACAAAATAATTGTGCATTATGGAGGTTAGGAAATACAATATTAAAGTTTTAAGACAACTAAACAATACTGAATTTTATAAACCTACACATATTGTATATTTTCATAACACTGTTCAGTACCATTTTAATAAAGTATTAACACATTCCCAGGGCATAAACTATTGGGTCTAATTCCAGATAAATACAAACCAGGTAAATTTTACATTACACTAAAAGTACACAAACCTTTGGTGGACGCTATACCCAAAGGTAGGCCAATTTGCAGTTGCCATGGTACGGCTGCACATAGTTTGGCGTATCCACTAGATGCTATTTTAATAAAACACATGATATTCATGGCAGAGGTCATTTTTAGAGTGGAGTGTCAATGTGGTACTGGCTCCAAAACCTGACGGTAACCTTCGCTTCTGTATAGACTTCAGAAAGCTAAACGATTTAAGTACTTTTACGGCCTGTCGTATACCTCGCATCGAGGACGTCATAGATTCAATTTCAGTTAGCGGATCTTTTTCTCCATTAGACGCGATCTGCGGATTTTGGCAGATGAATCGAGCAGACGGCTCAATCCTTAAGACCGCATTTGTAACAGCAGAAGGCAGCTTTATATTCGAAAGAATGCCTTTTGGTCTCAAGCGTGCTACAATGACTTTAGCCTTACTTGTAGACTTAATGTTTTCAGACATTAGATCGCTAGTGGCCTATTATTTCGACGACCTCACCTTCCAGAAAGGCTCAGGGAGCATAATGTTAAGCTAAAGGAGTGTCAGTCTCTTTGTTCACGTTTATTGTATCTAAGTCAAGATAAATCATTGTCGATGTGTTGTTCTACAAACAGACGTTGATCTGCAAATGTTAAGGAAGCCTATCGATTATGCAGAAAATGCTGCACTGATTGCTCGAAATCCTTCCACTTTACTCTTCTTTGTTTTTGTTACTGACATTATCTAAATTGTGTAAATTCCATGTAGCAAACCGGCTAACAAGGAATTAATATTTAAATGTTCACACCTGGTATTTTAAAAACCATTAATTAACATTAACATTACCTTTGCCATTTTCTTAAATTTTTGGCCGTTCGAGTATAAACTTTTATGTAAGCTCCAGGCCAGACCAAGGCTTTAGTAGAGCTACAAGAAGGAGTTTCAGTTGTAAGCCAAGAGATTTTATACTATATACTCAGACCTGTTGCCAAATGTGAATAAATTATCAAATGTCTTAATTTATACAGCAGTGCTCCTTGCCATGGTTATAAATGTAAAACTTTGTTTATTAGTTGAACCTTACCACCGTACGGGGACCAAAATTTGCATTACAGTTTTTGCTCAGACCTACCTTTACCTAGCTGCCTTTGGGTCTGAACACATGACTGTCTATTTTATCGAACTTCGGTATACAATCGTTGAATTACTAATTACATTCGATTTTGGAAAAAAAACCCAATTAAAGCCACAACACTGTACACTGGAATTCTAGAAGTCATTCAAGGGATCGAATTCAACTTAGTATCCGTTTCCAACCCTTATACTCCATTTCAGGATCACTGCTTTATACGTACGACCAGCCGGACGGCAGTAAGTGTATGTAATGGCCGTGAAAGTTACGGCTTGGACTTTTGGGTGAATTTCAATGTGATTCTTCACAAACAGCCCAGCAATTACATTCCTCATTACCTATAGGGCACGCAAGATTTAATAACAATAGATCTTATTTTTGTGCAAAATCTTATGACGCGCAGCTCCCAACTCTTAAATCCGATACCATCTCTATGTTACAATTTATGTCAGTATCTGTCATCCCCATGTACTTATGCAACTTGAAATTAGTTCCATGTGATCAGCTCCAGAAACAGTCAAAAAATTCACTGAATAATCTTAAAGCATTAAAGACCATATATACTATATTTACAGCAACGTAGAGGGGTTATGAAATTTAATTAGTTATACTGTATTTAATAAAATTTTCGACCGCTTTATTAATTTCATATAATCTAAGAAACATACGAACCGGTAATACCCGGGTTATTCTATAATACTGTTACAGTGTTTATGGAAAAATATAGGCTACTATAATATTGTCATATGTAATATTGTCATTATATAGTATAATAATGATAATAACGTAATAATATACCTGTATACTAATAGCATATAAGTATACCATTGTGGCGTTGGCATATTTACTGAAAGGATGTAATTAAAGGCGTATTAATAGGAGAGTCAAATTCCAACGATTAAGATCTTAAGTAATGTGACATAAGTTGAGTATGTAATATACATGAAGAGTATTTTAGCTTTAAGATCATATGTCAATAAATTATTTATTAGCTAACTAAAATGTTATAATAAATTGTTTGGGTCTACGGGCTAGCGCCCGAAGGGACCGTCATTCATAAATAAAATAATAAAAAAATGTCATTAAATTACTTATTTCATGTTCGTACTGGTAGCCCATGGAGTAAAAAGCAAATAAATTCACTAAATGGATTTAAATATTAAGTAGCTAGCACATAAAAACAAATTTTAGGATTTTATTTATATCGTGCGATAGACCAAATGTCACTACAACCGCGGAACCTTGTTCTATTAAACATGTCTTTTTTTTCGTAGTCGTGATCAATTCTTGTACCTTCTTCATTAGTTCGCTTATTTTAATTTCAGTTTTTTTAATGGTTTCATCTCGCAAGCTTTAAACGGACTTTTGTTCATCATTAGTCATCATCATCTAATGGATTTTTTCTTGTAGCTTGTAACGGACATGGGAGAACCGCTTCAATCTAGAAGCAGCTTCTCATGACAGAACCCTTCTGACGCCGAATAGTAGGATGGCCAAGATCTAATGGAGCAATTTAGCAACAGCCAGGACTACCTTCGAAGGACCATTTTGGAATTGGAATACATAAAGCAAAAGTTGACCGACAAAGCCAAGGCTTTTACCACCCTACACGAAGATAGGCAGAAAACAAGGAATTTTAGAACAACATATCTTTATTTTTACCCAACATCAACATGTGATAATGATATCCAGATAATTTTTATCAATTGTACTATTGTCCATTGTTTGAATAATAAATACATAAGAAATACCATAATTGTCCATAACACTGTATGCACATAATACTATATATACAAAATACTATTTGCCATGAATAATATTTTTAGGATAGGAGTATGTTTAGATATACAATGGCAATATACTAAATTGATTACCTGTTAGTTAAGTATAAAAAACTTTTATTACCGATGCTATATTAATTGCTTATTAGTTAAGTGTAAATACCTTTATTAATGATGCTATATTAATTGCTTATTAGTTAAGTAAATATACATAAATTAAATAAGTTTATAATAATTTTTTACTCGATGCTGTTGCAATGTCAAAAAGTTTTTACAAACAATTGTATTAGTAAAAGATCACATAGAAGCACAACAATAAATAAATATCTCCAATTCGCTTTGGGAGTTCAACAGATAAACAATAAATACCTTGTCTAAATTCATTTGTTTGCACCCCTGTGTCTCGGCACAGTAATTTCACATTTATAATAATCATAATTTTGCATAAAACCCTTGCATATTTAAGGTATTTTAGATGTTAGAAACAACAAATTGCTGTACTGTAGTCAATACATCAGACATAATTTTCGGATTTCCCATTACTGGGGCCAAGGGCCATTATCCATGAAGGGCTACGAATTCTCGAAGCATTCGAAGTTTCTAGCTTTCTTTGTAAATTAAAGGTTAGTAGTGTGATTTGGTAACTGAATTAATGAATCTGGGATTTCGGGCAATGTATGAATTCAAACGGTAGAAGCATTTGGAAATCAGCAGTACGGGACAAATATTAGCTTGGCAAATCGTAAGCAGCATTACATCATAGCTACAACACCTAGCCACTCACCTTGTGAAGTAAATGTAGTTTGAAATTAAATTGTTTTAGTTGAAATATTGTTTGGAAGCATTGCTTAAATATTTCTTCATAGTTACAACACATAGCTTCTCACCATGTGTAGTAAATACAGTATTAAATTAAATAATGCTTGGATACATTTCTCATATATTTTCTGCATACTTACAATACCATATGTAGTAACAGTATCTACAGTACACAATTAATTGTAGAAATATGGAACATCCTAACATACCGTCAACAGACATAAATTAATCAAACATCCGTCATTATTCAAGCACTTTTAAACAAGCCTGTAGGGTATAAGCCTTTTTTAATTATTATCGTCGTATCGTCAATCACTTCTTTTTCATTGCTGCACTCATCACGATTTTACAGAAGAAAACTAGACATTTACGGGGAACCAGATCAACACTCCTCTATGGATGAACTACAAGATAGGTTAACTACCCCTCCTTGCTGATCATATCACACTCCGAGCATACCTTAAATAATCCATACTTACCCTTCAAATGAGGGACATAATCATGATCATCGCGTAGCTATTATCTCACGTAAATATGATAAGAATAAAGACAATTATTGCCTAGTCTACGCAGTAAGAAAGTTTGGTCTCAGGGAAGATACACGTCGTCGTTGACCATCTTAGTCGCAATTTGGTTGACCCAGCAACTACATAGGATCAAGATGAAAACGAAACACCTTTCTGGTCTTTCCACATACTTTTCAATTTTTAAGTATGTATTTTTAAGAAGGATTTGATTACTACCTATAAAATATAAAACGATGTAATAAAACCTTCATCAACCAATCACGCAATATATGCATATAGAGATCAGATACATAGACATTAGAGGCATCCCTCGGAGTTAACATTGGAACACTGAATCAACGTATTGCGCTGGAATGAAGCATTAGTTTTACAAAAACCTACGCCAGCAACTGTCACAACGAGAAAAGATTACGGACACACTGATGCCACCACATGTAGCAATTTTAGTGGACAAGCTTACTTCAAACAAACGAACAGCTCAGATTATTGGTCTCATGGCATTTACCAAGTGAAGAAGTAAATATATATGACTAAGTGATAATTAAGGACCATTGCGGATACTGTGTTGTTCTGCAATTAGTGGAATTTATGCAACAGGATTTCGCCAAAGATTTACAATCCAGATTAGAAATTATATATACTCGCACTGAAGTGTTTTAACAAATATTGGAATATGTTTTTGATTTTTACTTTATTTATATACTATTAACAGCTTATGAGTTTTAAACCACGTGTATATTAGTAATTCAGTATCTGTTAGATATATAATAGACTTTTATGATACTGTAGGTTTGTGTGCTTGATAATGGGCAGATGGTTAAACTTAATCTCAAAGACCGTTTCATAGAAGCGTTGCAGGTATGGGATGGATATGATTGGTACCATTGTGCCTTTGACACGGACCATCTGGTGGAATCACCAGAGGAAGATTGTCGCAAGAAATTATAGGTCGTCACAGTTAGGCGAACAAACTTTCTTTATGAAAAATGGTATAAGAATTGCCGGATTTGTCAGAAGGAAAAGCAAGAAAACCGTTAAACTTGACCCGTTTTGCAACTTTTTTGGAAAATTATCACTACTACCGCCAGTATTACGATAAAAATTCTAACAAAGAACTAAGGGAATTGGAGAGTTTATCTAGTTACACCCCAGAAGCCAGATTTGTTGCCTTGGCAAGTAAAAAATGTCGTGGATAATGAAAGATTTCAGTATGTCTGTCTGGAACTAACGTCTCCAGCGTATTACGTAACTTGCTAAGCAAAAACAGGAACTGGTGTCTGACTTAAAACAGATAACTTATTTTCAGAGGCAAGCATTTTCATTTAGGAAAAATGTAGCACATACTGTAAGACCGGGTAGTACTCAGAATATAAATGTAGCAGAGAGTGTAGACACAATATCTATTTCTGACACCGAATTTGCTAAATCGGGCATGAATTTACAAGATACAATGACGAAGCAGCTTCGCATGACAGAACCCTGCAGGATGTTGACGCAGAAATGGAAGATAAACAAATTCGAATGGAACAATTTACTGCCAGGGCGCCCTCAGAAAAACAATTACGGAATCATACTACATCGAACAACAGTTTGCCGACCAATCCAAAACGTAAACCGTACTACAAGAAAAGGTTCACCAAAACCGTGAGTTTTGAAAAAATTTATCATCAATTAATATACACAAACATGCACAAACATGCAGCAACCAGCAACGTAATTTATATCAGGAGATTAAAAAGCTAGCAGCGCAAGATTTCCAACAAGAAAGGTTTTACTTTAATACAATTGTCATACTCCTTTATAAATATGGAATTGAAGGACTCTACTTTTAATTATGTTATAATTATTATACAAATATATATACACTTTACTTTGGCTTCATGGTTGATTAATTGATATGAAGGAGGTATTAAATATAAGTGGCATTATATTGTGCATATAAATATATATAAGATGATTGTTTAATTGAATGAAAAGCCGACTAACAGTGACAGGATGTAATTGTAGGAGTATCAATTGAGGCTTTAGTTCTCACACTAATGATTCCTGACTAATATGACGTAAGTTGTGTAATAAACATGGACAATAATCCAGCATTAATATGATAAATAAATACGAGATGAGTTCTCTCTAAACCACCAGGCTAACAGATCATGACTTTATTACCATAATAATTCATAGTTTAAAAGTCAATTATTGTTGGTCAAAAAAAAATACCACTTCTTTATTGAAAATACAGACTATTGCTACTAAAACTAGTGTTTAAAACTAAAATAAAAAATAGGCTTGTAATTAATTGGCAGAGAAATTTGCTAAAAGTGGAGGATAAAATAAATTAGCAGATTTAAATTTTCTGATTTAAAGTTAGCAGTCGATAACGTCAAGGGCATTTGAGTTTACTGCAAATCAATACACGTTCCAGTGTAGTTTTACATTACAATAAACCGAACCAATCGGGTCTGCCCATTTACTGCCAGCGGACATAAAACCCAAAATCTCACATTGCCCCATGTATATGGTAAATTAAGATTCATATTTGAATTCCATACGTTAACACCTTTAAAACAATACCCCACCTGCTATATGTTTCTATTTAATAAATAAGTGGGGTGACCACAACTCCACGGGGGTGTGGCCAATTTGGTCCAAAAACACTGACAAGATTATTTTTGACCTCCCATTTCGAAAAAGTTGACGGGTTCAAAAGTTAGAGCGCAAAGAGACACACATCACAGACAAGCCCATAAAATATACCTGACGGTACACAATAAAGGAATATAAAGTTGTATGCACAAAATACACCCAATCACTACATATTATGCAACTTTGTGAGTTATCGTGAATCTGAAATCTCGTATTATCTATAATATAGACAGCATATATACATAGGTATATATTATGGTAATGATGATCTTTGTGATGTGTAGATATTTATCAGTATGTATCATAATATGTATGTATTATATCCCCTAGTGTGTTCATTTGTCGAAATGGTGTGTTAAGATAAGACGACCAGGCCGTCCACAACGCACTAAACAATCACTACAACGACAATAATTTTGACTTAACGAATTAATTTTACTGATAATTTTCTACAAATGAACAATATATACGACTGCTAACTTTAGTAAATTGCTCTGCTAAATCGGAAAATTTGATTTTAAATCTGCTGAAGTCAGTAAATGTGCTAATTTATTTTCGCCGCCACTCTTAGCTCTCTGCCAAATAATAATAAGTCAAAAAGTTACTAAATGATATACTATATTAGTACAACTTTTATATTACAATTTTATATACAATTATAAAAGTTTATTAACCCGTATTTGGGCAACCTCAATGCCAACCTTGGACGCGCAACCGTGCGATTTCCATAGCAGACTCCTTATATGAAGTTGGTAACCGGGCGATCATAGTAATCGCCCTATGAGATTTTTATCGTAGACTACGTGCGATATATAGAGATAATTTTTCCTCAGTTTTTTTATTTTCTAAAAAAACTATTACAGCTGTTGACACCAAAGTAGTTGTAAACAACGCAGGGATAGTTTGTGGTAAGTAACCAAAAATCCCAATGTCATAAGTCAAATATAAAAAATGTTTTCATGTAGACAAAGCAAAAATGCGTTAATTATAGCCCCGTTGCGCAAGTAAGAGTATACATTAATTACTTAACTTTTCCTGCATTCTCTCCTGCCTTATGGGCATATTTTAATTGTAAACCTACCTTACTTATAGTTAGTACCATATGGAGAGTAATTTATATATGTGGGTACTCCATCTCCCTTCCCCAAAGTTAATCCCTTAGCATTCTCTGGCTGAAGCTATGTACTTACAGTGCACTGTAGAACGGCAAAACTTGGCAAATAATCTGTATTGTAGTGTAGTTGTTTTAATATCAATTAATTAAGTTTACAATACCTAGTATCCTTGTGGGGTGTTCAAGGGAAAGTGCATGAGGTTACGTTTAACGTTTGGTTCATTTACATTTTATAAGTTTTCCCATTCAGAAAAAATTGCCTACAAGTAAAGCTCTTCCTTCATATACAATATAACGATGCCAGAAAAAGGTGTAAAGTACGCTGCCATGCAAGCAATAAATCTACTGTATTGGATCTATTCTTCATTTCCAATCTGAATGCATCCAGATA
>JAQFYC010007196.1:0-10876 GCA_034694165.1 Tomocerus mixtus
GTAGAGCATCGGATTGTAGAGGAGAGCCCAGCCAAGTCATGCATTTCAGTTCAATGCACAACTCTACGGATTTTGTAATTAAATTGGCTAGATAATGCTCATCTCATATTACGTACTTAGGTACGTACAGTACATGATAGCCAAGCCAGGCCCGTGCCGTAGTTTATTATGCTTGAGGCAAAGAATACTCGTTCTCTGCCCTCAATTTGCCCTTCCCTTATGTTTCCTGACTTCCTTCACCATTATTTCATTGAATGCACATTTAGTAAATCCGTCCAAAACAACGGCGACAAGGGGAAAATATTATTACTGGATAATGCAAAGCGTAACTGTAATGAAAACAGACAATTTCTACATGAATGCTCATCATGGTCATCAATATTTTAGTGGCTTGTCCATGCATGCCTTCCCACAAACTACAAACTGAACACTAAATATGTTACCGTACTTAAAGTATGTATACACAAACAATAAAGGATTATATACCCTACGAAGTACTACACGTAATATACTCCTGCCTTTCTTCATAGATAACAATTCCTCCAAGTTTTACAACTTTCCAAGGAAAATTTATCGCTTTTCTTTCAGCAAATATATACTTACATTTTACATAGGAAGGTAATAACCATAAACCCTTTTCTCTAACGTGTATTCCATTATTGGCTAATTTTATTCTTCTTTCTCGAGTATGTATCTTTATCTTTCAATAATTTATTTGTGTACATAAAGTTACCATAAAGGTACGCTCTTTAATTTATGCCCCAATTTTACGTAAATTTTTATTACCCAATCTTTATCAAGTTAATATGCAGTAAATATACAATAGACGCTAATTGCACAAAAGCATACAGATTAATGGCTCTTTTACTTACGTATTTGAATCTGGATGTTAAAATAATATGAATAAATAAATACTAGAGTAATTTATTTGCGAAAGCCCTGCAGACTTTTCTCTTTGAGCATATGAGCTGTAGGCAGTCGGCACCATGTACGTATATAATTTGGGATGGTACATAGATGGGTAGAAAGACAAACAAAACATCAAGCTTTTCTCTCCCACTTAAAACGCATAATGTCGATGAAAACATCAAATCTTATGATTAAATTATCCGAAGAGAAAGGAAGGTTATGTTGACTCCTGCCAGCTACTTACAATCACAATCAGCTTTTCTTCTCTTTCCTACTCGTCTTGTTATTCTGGGCTGCTGAGTTATTATAATGGACCTTTTGTCCTCATGTACATCTCTCAGGCAGCTTCATTCAACCAATTACTTACTTACCCACTACGCATTTATGTATTTACTATTTACACAACAGAACAGACAAAAAGAGGACTTAGAACGATCATAAGGATTCATACACCTCAGAAAGGAAAGTAAGCTGTGGAGGAAGCCAATATTAGTAAGTGGTGGTTTCACTTTTGGCTTGAGATAAGATGTAGGCCAAAAATTATAGTCAAATCAACTTCTTACTTATTTAGCTTTGCCTACTTACGGTGATATCTGACTCGTAACCTTCTCTTAAGATTGACAACAGGAGAAAAATGGTTTGTCCCTACTGTGTCACTAATAGTGAGTGGCATAGATTTCTAAGAGAAGGTTGCAATTTTAAAACTTAAATTAATAGGGGTTTGCAAAAATATTAGTTAAATAAGAATCTTACTTGGGTTTTTGGCTTTTTAGGTTTAGAGGATGCAATTTACAAAAATATTTCTATACCTTCTATTTACCACCCAACTAATAAGTCTATACCCCAATTTTTTAGGTAAATGCAAAACCATATTTATTTTGAAAATAATTTCAAAAATATAGCAGTTTGGTGTTGGAAACTGAAATTAAAATGGATAACCATCAATTTTTATAGTAATTTTTAAATCCATGTTTTTATTTAGACACTTTCCTATATTTTTTTGGGAGAGGTTATTTTTTACCTTGCTACAAATTACGTAGGTTACATAATCTTACAAACCTTAAATTTTTCAATTACAAAGTGATAATACAGATGAAACTTTTTGTCTTTGTAAAGTATTGTCTTTATTTAAGACACAATGTCAACATACATCCTACAATTGCTCTAATATCTATGGAAATGTGTATTTTGTTCTCTTATGTAAATATTATATCATTGGGAAGGTCTTAATTATTATCTGCATATAAAATACATTAAATTGCCAATGTAGTCCAAGTGCTTGGCTTAAATATTATATTCATTTAGCGCTCAAGAACGTAGTTCAAAACTCTGTTGTCTGAAAAATATTTTAAGTAAAATATACCTTTGCGTAAGGAAACCCTGTAAAAGTGCGACAACAGTTATGTATTAGGAAACACGGAGTTGGTGATAATAATATTGTGAAAAGAGCAAAGAATAAAGGGAAGACGAAGTAACGACTTTAAAGCAAAGGGATTGCTTGCTCTGTGTTATTCTGGGTCCCATTATTCCATTCTACTGTTTAGCAAGACGACAATAGATCGCTCAGTAATTCAAAGTAATGTAGGGAAAGCGTTAGTCACTTTGGGAAGAATTCCTGCGGATTTTGTCGTATAAATATAATGTTTAGTTTAATGGTTGAATCCCTCTGAATGCTTTCCTGCGTTCGCGTTCCTTCCTTGGATTTGAATCCTTGTTTCTTTCTTTTGCATCGTTGCTCTGCCCTTTCTCTCTTAACAAAATACTTGAGCTATATAAGCTATACACACATATACCACACTTTGAAATACGTACAATAGTATTCTACATTGTATCAAAGCTATTTGTGTCCATTTCCTAATAACAAACATAACCATGCCAAAATACTCCCTTACCTTACATTTTACATGTACAAAGTGATAATACCGATGAAACTTTTTGTCTTTCTAACGTATTGTCTTTATTTAAGAGACAATATCAACATACACCCTACAATTGCTCTAATACTTTTGGAAATGTTAATTTTCATTCCTCATTTTTTATAGTGTGGTGAAATAACACACTACTATACCCACAAAGATGTACAGGGTATACCTATACGCAAGTGCAATATACGTTTTTGTACCAAGATCATGTACAATTAAAAGTTGACAGCCAATTTTCTATTTGAAATACATTGAGTCATTAGAAAACAATTAAATTATTACAATTAATCCTTCAGTATATTACATCTTCGGTATAACTATGTAACCACATTGTAAAATATATAATTTGCAGACACCCTGTACTACCTTCTTCCTTGTAGTACTACCTTTAAGTCTGTAAAGTGAGTAGGAGATTGAACCGTTGAACCGACTGAGAGTTAATGGTGAGTTCAAGGCAAGTAGACGAGGCCGACAAATGCTCTTTAAGGTTCATAGTTCGTGCATAAGTATAAGCAGTCTGGGAACTCCTAATGTAAAAAGTGTATAGGATGAAGTGTAAAGCATAAACATGTAGTTAATATCCAAATACTACTCCAGTGCTAAAGTATAAATATGGGATGGGAACGCAAATAGGAGACTGGAGCCAAGCAATGGAAGGAGAATAAGAGCAGGAGATCCTTCATCTGTCTTGGAGAGCATAATATATCAGAGCATTGTGTATTTATTACACGTGCCTTTACAGATCAACCATAACCATGAATTCGGCTGACATTTATACAACGGTAATGTCCCTCTCCCACTCAGAGAAAGCTTGAAAGCTCTCACTCTCTCTCTATTCGTCCTACATTCACCAAAACAACTACTTACATAAGTTTACTTAACGTTAACATAACATAGTACTATCCTGTATGATAATATTCCATGTATTTATGTATAGGCACATTTACTTATGTACATAACATACTTATGCAAAATAAAATATAGCTCCTATATCTATGCAGACTGTAGACAGCTCTATGCACAAAATCTTTAAAGGGACAATCATACAGATAAGTAATATGCATCATGAATCCTCTGCATTGCTACAATATCACAATACCGACACCGACACAACACTAGCATAGAATATTCAGTAGAATATGGCTAGACTCTGCTGCATACATACAAATGTATACTTAGACTTTCACTACAGCTATTTACTCTAATACTCTAGTGCATATAGCAAACCAAACCACACAATATATCTAATATATTATACATGGATTAATAATAGGGATCCTGTCCTATATACACTTATAGCCAAACTCAAGCCAAGGGAAGATCTATCTGTATTTCTACCTAGCATCTATAATAAGTATCAAAATTGTGAAAGGATTTGGTTTAGAGACCTACTCTAAATAGTAATGTACATACATTTTATATTATTATAAAGACAGGTAGGCATTTATTATGTATGTACGTACCTACTTATGTTTGGATTTTGCAATAAGTAGGTATCTTGTATGTAGACACAGTTCCTTTATATAAAGTTCCTGTTCAGTTCAGTTCACTCACTCCAACTTCCAACTGTATTTCTACTCCTAAATAAAATCCGACCAAAAATTCACTATACAATACAAATACACTATGTACAGATAGTTACATAACATACTTAGGAGGAAGAAAGTAGTGTATCTATATTATACTGTAAAAGAGAAAGCTGGCTTGGCTGGAGAAAATCAGGAGAAAGAGTAGAGTAGGCTAGGCCAGGCTAGGCTGCCAAAATCCCTGATTTCTATGCGTAGCCTTCTTTCTTTGTGCTTTTAGGTAGGAATACTTACTTACATAAGGAAAAGGCTATATGTATCTGTAGCAGTAGCTATCTATGTGCATAGTATAGCAGTTTGCTTCTTTCTCTCTCTCTTGTGTTTTCTATCTTGGATATCTTTGAAGGGAAGTTGGTTTGGTTTGGTTTGGGTTTGAGTTTCAGAGAAAGCTTTAAGAAATGCACTGCGGATTTTGGCAAAGCGTAGTAGCATTAGTTACTTTACTGGGATAGTAAGGAAAAGCAAGGGAAGGGAAGGGAAGGCATGGCATACTTTATAAATGTAAGTAAGTAAGTACCTAGTCCTTACTACTAGTAGTAGTAGTAGACTACGCACTACATACATTATCCAAGGCAAGCCAAGGAAGGGAAAGAGATGAAGGGACGTTGCATTGCACGAAGAAGACAAGACAAGACAAGGGAAAGCAATCCAAAGGAAGACTTTACTTTCTCCCAACTCCAAGTCCAACTTCACTTTACTCATTCTAAGCTTTCTTTCCCGTCCCTTTATTACTTTCTCTTATCTGTCTCCCACTGTCTATAGAAAAGAGTGAAAGTGAACGTCCTTTTACACACACAGACTCTTTAGCATTTACGTACGAAGACTGGAGAATGAAAATAGAAGTGAAAGAGGAAGGAGTTGACTTGACTCGATGTTATAGATAGATACAATAGTCCTGGCCTGGTCTGGTGTGGATTCCCAATGATAGAGAGAATAGAACATGTGCACGAGTAGGAGTGTGTGTAGAATAGTAGTGAGTACAGTAAAGGAGTTCAGTTCATGCTCTTACTTATTGTTTGGGTTTAGTATTCCTTCCATTTCCTTTGGCTAACGGAGAAAGTGGGCCGCCAATGCCAACAAGACAAGAGCCAGCAAGAGCAGAAAGGAAAGGAAAGGAAAGCCTTTACTTCTTGGTTTGGTTTTGACCAGAAAGGTTTTGTCCTACTGAAACAGTTACACAGAAAGAACTATTGTATGTATGTTAAGTATAAATGCACAGCAACCTATGCTTATGTGTGTATGTATAAGTATGAATGCTGCTTATCCTATCTGAATGTATGGTCATGTATGTATGTTATGGTAAAATTTAGAAAAAATGCACTTTTAGCTGCTCACCCAACAAGAACTGACTTCACTCACTCTCTTTGAGCTGAACAAGGAAATATTATAGTCCATTGTATTGTATGTTGTTTGTGTGGACTAGTATATTATGTAATATTGTATAGGAGCTGAAATGGCATGGCATTCCCCTACTTATGTAACTTTCTCCCGGATTATCATATCTGCCATGCCACAAAGTAAACTTCTTATGAACTATCTGTATTACACTAGAGTCAAGAGTAAGTAGACCAAATGGAAATGTTTTCTCTAAGGATACGCAAGCTGTTTAGACCAATTTGTACAAATGGATATTCTGCGTGACTAAAAAATGAATGCAACGATTTTTAGCCCATCCGATTATGCCAGGTTGGCTTATGTAATCGCAATGTCTATCCGTCCGTCCGTGAGCACTCTAGCTGCTGAACGCATAGACTTAGGATGATAAAACCTTTGAAACCTTTGGTTTAAGATGCATCCTTAAGATGATCCTCTTATAATTGATAGTCAACATGATCCGTTAAATTGTATAGAACTAAATTTTGCGAATTTTTTCCTAGAAACATTAGGCGCAATGTTGTAAATTTTTAAATAGAAACGCCAAACTAAATTTTGTGACTTTTTCTATAGAAACAACAAAATAAATTTTGTAAACTGTCCATTGAACAACAATGTTGGTTTAGTGAATTTTACATAGAAACGCCAACTAAATATTTTCCATTTATTGTTGTTAACGATATTTATTACAATTAAACAGCATTGCACCTTCTCGGGCGGGCTAGCTATGGTGGCTTAGCAGTTTTTTAGATTTCTATTGACTGCAGACTGCAAAGCTAAAGATACAGAAGATATTCATGAAAGAAACACATTCAGCATTTTCTTTGGGTATAATGAAATTGGAGGAAGGAGATGATAAAGTGAGGAATATTTTAGCATTGTACTGGTTCACATTTATTCAGCTGTATTGACATACATATATATTTGTACCATATTATTGATCCATGTAGACCTAAGTAGATAAAACATTAAAGGAAATTACTGAGTACTTAGGTATATTTTATATTGTGCATTATACTTAAGTAACCTTACAAACTGCATAATTTTCTCCGTTTGAAAATTGCCTGAGAAGCATTGCCATAACCCTCGTCGCATTCATTGTTGTTGTAAAGTCAGGCACGACAATGTGAGACCAACGTACTGGGCAAAAATGCTAAACTGTGATATTAAATTTTAAAGAATAATACGAAGTTTCCTAGTTAAAATATATATCAATTCCATAATAATTATAATAATAATAATACAGATAATAAGATAACACATTGTAGATGCAACCGCTAACCGTCTCCAGATTCACAAGAGCCAGATACAATTTGGAAACTACAATTTATGTTTACATTAGTGCACATTGAGAAAGGTGCATCACAAACTTTACTAGTTTTAACTTTTCAATTATTGCAATACTGGTTCAGCGGAGTTTTTTTTACAAGATTGAGCCATAACTTGAGACTGAATACGTTCATCTATTTTTAGATGTATGAATACAATGTATAATTATAACACAGTGCTGACTTATTGTAGTGCAAATAGTGTCCAGTGTCTAGTGAAATAAAAAGTGTGGATCCCACTTTCTCCTTAATCCTTACCTATCCTACAAATATTGCAAAGCTTATTTACTGTTTTTACTTTACCGCTCGACTCTACGTATGTAATGTAACACTCAGGCCGAACGGTCATACTATACTACAAATATAAAAAATATTAACCACTAAGATACTTAATATGACACATATTTAATGCAATATTAAATGTGTACCTTACTAACCTTACCTAAAAAACATCCTACAATAAACTGCAAATACAGAACACACCTTCCATAATAATGGACCACAGTTCCATTATTCAACTACGCCGTAAATTCTCCCTTAATACATATTGTCGTAAGTTGCAATACTGAACACTGCACTCTACACACGTACTGTGCATGCACACTGTAAAATTCTCATGCACCTTGCACATACATAAAACATAAGTAATACTTACTCCGCCTATAGTTAGCGTGCAGTGCATACTGCAATTGCTGCACCTACATACTATTTACCTTCCCTACCATATTTTATAATACTTTGCTTTAGTTCATACTTTAATACATTTTAAGATTAAATAGCTAACCTGGGCACAGCTAAGCTAGTATTGTAGTTATGTGAGCACTTAACTCCTATCTGTTAGTGGCTATCTTGTCTTGTCTTTTTTCCTAAGGAGGCTACCTACATGACAAAGTCTTAGTTATCTACCTATTGTTGCTCTACTGTATATATTACGCAATGCATGGACTTTTCCTAGCCTTGGCTTGATCTGGCTATCTGTATATTGCATAATATATGTAGAGGAGGTGTATATATTATGGTCATATATCTATATATCTGAAATAGGAAGGAAAAGGATGGGAAAGCAGGCAGGGAAAGGCAAGCAGGGGGCAATGGAATAGAAGGAGAAGCTTATGTCGGCCCGTAAATCACTTTAAAGAGGAGTGTATAGGACAAGAGATGGTTTGGATAGTCCTCCCATAACAAGACCAAGAAATCCTATCATTCCCCATTGATTCCCATTTCATAGTTAATATTGAAAGGCCGGATATCAAATGAATCACTCGGATGGCAACCACAAGCATTTCTAATATCCTCTCCCAACGTCTTCTCCCTACCCCTACGTACATTATATACACACAGATACGGCCCTGTCCGGGTTTGTCCTTTACCTACACAAGCAAGCCAAGTCAAGCCAAACCCAACCAGAGAAAGACAAGACAACCTACTATCCCAGATATGAATGCACTTATTCTATCTCAACTGAATTTACGTACTTTTGTGATATATAAAGGGAATGTGCTAACTTAATAGAAAATTATAGCCCTATTGTAATATTACATAGGGATCCAAAATGCTTGCTCATCTTCTGAAGTCTGATCTGATCAGAATGAGTTGTGCTATTACTTTTACTCTGTCTGAGTGAGTTTAACTAAACTGGAGACACCAAACAGAATTGTATTACTATTACAGTACATCTAGAATTCGCATCTCTTCCCAATAAAATACAAGAATCTACTATGTATTACTGATACTTCCTACAATAAAGTCAAATCACAAAATATTATATCTGTATTTATGTATGTACAATATATAATTCCTTGCAAAATGCATTTCAGGTTACCTACCAATAAGTGCACATAAATATTATATCTGTAGTAAAGAGTCAAGTCAAGCATTCAATCCAGTCCAAGGGAAAGACAAAATCTTGAAATGAATTTCCCGAGGCTGTATACTGTGCTGCAGCATGCACACAATACATATTATATTTACATAGTAGGCAAGGCAAGTGTGCACTGAGAATTATTACCAGTTTGTATTGCAACTGTTAGTTTAGCTGAGTAAATTTATGCTCTATAATGTATAAAAGTATATAAAGAAAGGATAAGAACATATGGATTATGTAAGAATCTTATTTATAAACAGTAAATATATTAAAGGAAGCCTTATGTAGTACAGATAGTTTGTAGTAATTCATAGGGCAAAGAAGTTGGGACATAATATAGACACATAACAGAGTGTGGATCGAGAGTGACAAGGGAAGACAGATATTTTCTAGGCTGAAGATATTTATAATGTACACAAACACAGTTGTGTATTCTTCCATTTATCCAAGAAGAGGAACCAAGGACACCTTAGCCAACCAGAAATGCTACAGCTGCCTTTCCTCCACTTCCGCTGACACACTATCTCAAGATTTTCAGCTATCCCATTATTGTTGTCAAATATAAATAGTGTGTGCTTACATAAATATACTCTTATCTTAATACATAGCCCTTATTATACGTATTTACAGTATTTAGTATATGTATCCTTATATACCACCACTTTTAGTTCTGTAGGTACATAAGTATCTATTATATATATAACATTGTAATAATAAGAAAGCTAGGGCATTGGTAAGTACGATATACCTACTGCAGTACACTTTCTCATTGTGATATGATCCTTCATCCTGTTATGTCGCTTTAAGAATGCTGACGGACACACAATGTCAAAATCTGTTCGACCTCATCTTCTTCCTTCCTTTCTTATTCCCTATTGTTAGAGAATAAAGTGAAAGGAGCTCAGAGTAGAATAGAGCAACTTTCTCTGAGTACAATATACTTAGTACTTGTATTTGTATTAGATTTGCCCTCCACTGCAGTACTACAGTGTAATACATACTTACTATATGTATTACTTCTTACATAAATAGTAATATGAAACTAATACATGTGTAACTAACCTACATAAGTTTATATACTTACTTAAGTACTATAGATACTTATATATGTAGGTACACTATATATTTGTGCATTGTGCATGTAAAATGTAAAGAATGTCAGTCTACTGTGCATTTCCTACTATCTATAATCTTACTAGTGTAACAGTAAGTATTATACAAAACAAGAATAGGATTTAGACTTTAGATTGCGATTGTGCACTACTTACTGCAAGTGGATTTTAGAGTATATTTACATTAAGTGCATTACTAGTACAATACATTTGCGTCTATTGTATTTGTGCCCCGTCTTTCGCTCGTGCGATTCTCAATGGGAAACGAAAAGACGAATTTCGTTGTTAACAGTTATTTACATTTCCTCCATCTAAATTCTAAATTGAAACAAGTTTATTTACTCGATATCTGTCTAATGTGTTTTGTATTAGCATTGTAATAAGGAATATAGTTCATTTCTTGTATACTATTTGCATGTATACAGAGTCCTTCAAATGCCTGACTTCTCTCTAAACCCATTATATAATTACCCCACTTTTACATGCAAAAAACATTAAAAAACTACGGAAAGCAGTATGCCCCCAATTTTTCAGAAAATTCTTGTAATTTAAAAAATATGATGAGACCATCGAATAAAAATTCTTCAGAAATTATACACATGGAGAAAGCAATTGAACTTAGTTAAATCAGGGGATGCCAGATATTTGTAATGCACTTTATACTATATCTTAGCAGAAAGAAAGTGCAGTTGAACCAAATAGGATATTCTCGCTTAATAAAATAAGGAAAGTTGTATGTAAATTAGCTTTCTACTTTAAGACTATGGGTCATACATAAGAG